>JAGFPH010011407.1:3800-16853 GCA_018207615.1 Philaenus spumarius
GGGGGGGTTTGGGGGGATCAAGGTTATTAAAAAATGACTTCTTCAAAACTACCCAATGGATTTGAATGAAATTTGGTATGTAGCTTCCGCTAGGCCCATAGGTGCTCACTAAGAAAGGGTTTGAAAAAAGTCGAAATTTTAATGGTTTTGGGGATCAAAATTATTAAATTACGATTTCTTCAAAACTACGGAACGGATTGGCATGAAATTTGGTATGTAGCTTCCTCTAGGGCCATAGGTGCTTCCTAAGAAAGGGTTGGAGAAATTCGAAATTTTAGGGGGGTTTTGGGGGGTTCAGAGTTGTTAAATCACGATTTCTTCAAAACTACCGAACGGATTGGAATGCAATTTGGTATGTAGCTTCCTCTAGAGCCATAAGTGTTTACTAAGAAATGGTTTTAAAAAAATGGAAATTTTAGGGGGGTTTAGGGGGTAAAAATTATTTATTCACGATTTCTCCAAAATTACCGAACAGATTGGAATGAAATTTGGTATGTATCTTACTCTAGGGCCATATGTGTTCACTAAGATAGGGTTTCAAAATATTCGAAATTTTAGGGGGGGGATCAAATTTACTAAAAAACTATTTCTTCAAAACTAACGAAAGGATTGGAATGAAATTTGGTATGTAGCTTCCTCTAGGGCCATAAGTGTTCACTAGAAAAGGGTTTTAAAAAATTGGAAATTTTATTGGGGTTTGGGGGGTAAAAATGACTAATTCACGATTTATCCTAAATTACTGAACAGATTGGAATGAAATTTGGTATGTAGCTTCCTCTAGGGCCATAGGTGCTCAATAAGAAAGGGTTTGAAAAAATTCAAAATTTTAGGAGGGGTTTGGGTTGATCAAAGTTACTAAAATCATAATTTCAGATCTTTTATTATTATGAAAATAGTGCTTTTATTATTTTAGATCTATATATATAAAAGCCCAATACCACTCAATGACTGAACACTTATAAAGAATACAATTACGTTAAAAAAAAAACTGAAAATACCAACCACCACGGACAACGCCGTACGGGTCAGCTAGTACCTCTATAAAACTAAAGATCTGCAAATATTTTATTGCTTACTAGGGGAGAACCCAGGGTGCTCCTCACGCCAACCCCGTTGCAACCTTCTACACACATCATTATGTTATGTTTTCTTTATAATAAAGGTGTAGGATTAATAATAACATGCAAGCTAATATGGTAAATAATGTTCAAATCAAATTATTTCGTATATTTTATAACAGCAGTTATAATACAGGTTAAAAGAACCAGCAAGGCTCAGGTCTACACTTTAATAAAAATTTAACCTAAAATTTTGAAATACAAAGAATTGCTTCACATTTTTAAATCAGCTGTTAATGGAAATATTAGAGCAAACAGCTGTTTACTCTATCAACAATAAACATATTTATTTATTATTTAGTCTGGCGCTCCCTTTGCCCTAAAATATTTAGTACAGTGTGTGTTGTTCCTACTTCAACAGATGGCGTTGTTCACGAAAACCTATCCTAAAAGTTAGAAATACAAATAATTGTTTTATGGTTGAAATCAGCTGATAATGGAAACGTTATAGGAAACAGCTGGCTACTGTTAATATTATAGTCAATAAACTTACGTAATGGGGCTTACATTTTTGTTAAATATTGAGTATATTTGTTGTTGTTTTTATGTTCAACAGATTCGAATGGAACGTTGTGTCAAAATTTCAAAGTAATCGTTGAAGAACTTTCTGAGATTATCCATTTTGAACAAACGAACATTTACATTATTTTATTTATATAGACAATCCGGCACAGTTAATGTGAGTAGTATTGAGTTGAAATGTTTCAAATAAAGACTAATTAAGTTTTAAAAGTAAATCATATTTCACAAAACAAAAATATCCTGACCTACTAAAAATTAAAAGAAAAATTCATCTCTTTTTCTAAAAAAAAAATACGATCATAAATTGCGATCCGCACAACCGCTGATTTGTGCTCTACTTATCCCCCCCCCCACACAGTAAAATGAAAACGGTGTTTAAAATAACCTAATCAATTTTATGTTTATGTAAGAGAAGGGAGTAAATCTACATTTCTAAACGAATCAAAATTTTACTGAATTTTCTACCCACCATTGCACCAAATTAAGTTGAAATTGTGCATATGTTTATACGGAATCACAATTTAAAACCATAAAAATTACTCTTAAGCGCAAAACTACCTTTTTTTGCGTATTATATTGATACCAAATCCCATCAAAAATGTTAAACTCGAATAGCCTAAGTTGGCAGCGTTAAATTACTGGAAAGGAACCAACCAATGTTAGGAAATAAGCCTAATCAATTGTAAAGAAAATAGCAGAGGAAATTAAATGTAGGATAATATTTATAAATAATTTGGTTAGAGCCTACATGTCAAAACACTGTTTGAAACTGATTAATTAAATTAATGTAAAATAAACATTACCAGAAACTGGCACATAATTTCTCACAAACATATTTAAATTATTAAACAGATTCACAGTGACTTCATTATTGTAGGAAAGGTGATTTTAAACTAAGAGATTAACTAATAAATATTATTATTATTAGCTAGAGATAAAACTATTCGATCGATTTCGAACAAATTTGCATCAAACACGTCAATTAGGCCTGCATAGACGCACGGAAAAAGGTTTTGAATAATTTTGAAAAACAACTCGATTTATATCCAAAAAAACCCAAAAAGTTATTATTATTTTTTAGCTAAACGAGAATTTTTAGAAACATGCGTTTTTTGCATATTGGCAAATAAGGCAAAATTTATCAAAATCGTTTAAGCGGTTTTTTATAAAAAAATAATAACAAATTTTTTAGGGTTTTTTTTGCCAAAATGGGGTTTGTTTTCAAAAAAATTCAAAACCGTTTTTCGTGCATCTATACAGGCCTACTTGACATATCTGGTTCAAATTTGTTTGAAATCGATTGAACAGTTTTCGGTCTAACTTTGTATACATACAGACATACATACAGACATACGGACAGATATTTTGTAAAAACCACTTTTTTGGACTCAGGGGTCCCAAAACGGATATTTCCACAAAAATCTCATCATTGATTTTGTTTGCGTTTAGTATACTTTCTCTATACTATAGTATAGTGAGAAAGTAATAAACTAACCTAGGCTAGTAAACAAATGAATTAACTAAGTCGCATTAAGCACACAAAACACCCGATCTATATATTAAACTTACACCACTAATCACAATAAATCACAGACAAGGAATAATTATATTCATTATTTATATATTCGTCGAAGTCATATCAGATGTATCACAACAGTAGAATCCATTCAAAAGACGATATCATATCAAAACAATTGAAAAGTAAAGACACCATGTTGATGTTCCGTTTCTAAATTGCTAAGTTAAACGAACTTAGTCAAGTCGGAAAACACAAATATTAAAACCAAATAGAACACGGTGATAACCGATAAAATTGTACGTACCGTAATAGAAATAATTAGGACTTAAATGAATATTAGTTTATATCAAATGTGTTAGAAACTAATTATAATAATGGTTACAAGACAATGCAATATCAATGGAACATAGCCATGTTAGATGCAATAAGCAAGTCAAGTTGTATTTAAATGTAAATAGATTTAGTTAATAAATTTTAATAAATAATATTTTGGCATAAAATAATAAGAAATATACAAATAACAAATAGACGACAAATAATTATGTACAAGTAACGAACATGTTTCGCAGTTGAAAATGTAGTACACTATCCATTGAGCAAAAATTCCTTAATGATTAAATTCGTTTTATAAAATTCTAACAATGGATTTCAAATGTATTGTGAAACACTAAGGAAGGGGTTTTATGTTATTAGGCCTTTGTTAAGTTATTAATACTGAATTTCCGAAAGAAATCAAATGTAATGGCCCTGCCTTTGTTATTAAAACGTTTTAATACTCAACCAACTATAACTTGTGCACTGCGGTAAGGAACGAATTATAAAATCAACTCCTATAAAAGCAAGTGTACGAGCGTACAAGCGTGAGTAACATTTAATATAACAGCTGATTTCACCCATCATCTGTAAACCCAGTGTATATTACAGTTTGAGGTTATGTTTACAACTTCAATCGTTATAATGTCTTGCGAAGTTGATTTTTTTTAAGAGCTAAATAACTAATGTATGCTATAATATACGTTATAATATTTGCTTTGAGGTTATAAGCTTTGTATAAATTCAACCTTTTATCGTCAATATATTTTTTATACAAATTTAAAGAAGAGATACATATTCCTTTAGCTTAGCAAACATTCCTACAGCTTAACAGCTGATTTCACCAATCATCTGTAATGCATAAACCTAGCATAGATTATACCTTTGGGGTTATGTTTACAACTTTCATAAATAGAAGTCATGTAATATTAATAACTTCTAAATCATTTGACCTATCAATATGAAATAGAAAGCAGTTAACAGGTAATATTTTTATCTTTCTTTAAATATTTAATAACAAATTTTAACAAATATTCATACAGTTTTATAATCCTTATAATTGTACACATTAAAAAAAGTTAAAAATCACTGTCAGCATAGTTAGGTAGATAAAGTTTGTTATTTTAAAGTAATAGTATTTTGTTGAATGATGTATTTCTGATGTGTATCTAATTAATCCGCCTTTGATTTTCACGGGGGGTTTACTTTTAAGCTAATAAATTATAACTATAGTTTTTTATGCGCAGCAATAATATAAAATTTCTTTTGTGTTCATTAATAGTAATGAATAGCAGCCATTTTTCTTCATTTTTACAGTTGCAAACAGCTGGTTAGGTTTACTAGCTTCAATAATATGGTATAATTTGAGGTTAGCCTAATCTAGACCATTATAAATAATTCAGAACAGTATATAAACCATGGTCACGCTTAAATATATGCACACAGAAACCTTAAAAATGTATTTAAACTTAATTAGATTTACAAATGATGTAAACAACATACTATTGTAACAATTATACAGTAAAAAACTTTTGATTTATATTAAACTGTTTATCCCGTGTATACAAGGGACCCAAACAGCGTCTATTTCGTGAAACCTTGCCACGTTTTTAATGAAAGCAATTAGTTTTGAAAAATCAACATGACAAAAGTCTATTACCTAAACGGAAACGGAAAAGTTTCATACAAATTAAAAAAAGTTGTTTTAGTATTTTACATAGAAATAAACTCATTAAATATTATAGACTGTGATTCAACTGCTTCCGTAATTTGTTTAAACTCGAATATGTCAGCTCAGCACGAAGTTCCTGTAATAATTTATCGCAGTTCAGTGATTGCTTCCGTGGTAATTATAAAATCATTAATTACACATTACCACCGACGCGTAATAAATCACTTTTCAGCGACGGTGGTGAGGACACGTTTCTTTGCATAAATTGGTTCAGTGTGAAACCACGATCAAACAAAAACTAAGATCAGTTTATGTACTAGTCGTTTTTTTGTAAAATAACTTTGTTAACTTCTGTAACACACTCGTCATTCTTAGAGGGTAGTGAAGCTGTAATCTAAAAGAATAGACTTTGAATGTATAGATGGACACTAACAACAGTAATTTTGGAGGGTTTTGGAATTGTCTTCTCCTTACACTGGATGTGCTGTGGATCCTTTACCCCCAAAATATTTTTGTTCACGTGTGTGCCAAGCTCCAGCGTTCCAGCTGTATTGCAATAATATAAACATCCGTAAGTACTATAGTATAGAAAAAGTATAGTGATCGCAAAAAAAATCGATTTTGAGATTTTTGTGGAAATATCCGTTTTAGGACCCCCTGAGTCCAAAAAAGTGGTTTTTACAAAATGTCTGTCTGTATGTATAAAAAGCTAGAGAGAAAAATATTAGATCGATTTCAACTAAATTTGCACCAGATATGTCAAGTAGGCCTGTATAGATGCACCAAAAGTGTTTTGAATAATTTTGAAAAACAACCCCCTTTTTGGCCAAACTCCCCCAAAAAATCAGTTATTGTTTTTTTGTAAAAAAAGGCTCTAACGATTTTGATTAAATTTGGCTTATTTGTAGCCTTTAATGTGCCCTACCATATGCAAAAAACCGCATCTTTCTAAAAATTCTCGTTTAGCTAATAATAATAATAACTGATTTTTGGGGTTTTTTGGCCATAAAGAGGGTTGTTTTTCAAAAAATTTTAAAACCTGTTTTCGTGCATATATAAAGACCTAATTGACGTGTTTGGTGCAAATTTGTTTGAAATCGATCGAATAGTTTTCCTCTAGATAATAATAATAGTATTTATTAGTTAATCTCCAACTTTAATAAAAAATCTCCTCTCTTACCTCACCCTACAAGTCACAGTGAATCTGCTTAATAATTTAAATATCTTTGTGAGAATGTATGTGCCACTTCCTGGTACCGTTTATTTTGTTTAATAATAATATCAACCTAACCCTAAGGTAGCGAAGAAAACATTTACTTATATAAATTTGCTAATTTGTTTGCTACGGCAACTCGTTCAAGAAATGTGTTTTGCTTAGGCATAGGATTGTTAAACAATTCATCAGAATCAGCTGTAATATGTAACAACAGAGGCTGTAACTATAAAACAGCAAGAATTGTTCCTTGATGTTTTGTATTGCCTTGTCTTTGTTAAACTTTCATAAAAAAGCTATTGGCTGTGAAAAAACACTTACGTAACTCTAAATTGGCAGAGTTATTTGCTAAACGAGATAGACCCTTAGCAATAATAAAATTGTGAAACAGTATATAATTTAGTTTATATTAGGCTCACTTAAGGACGAGGATAATCAAGGAATCTCAAATATCTCTTTATGGCAAGGCAAACTAAATGAAAAAGCTCAAACAAAAGACTTTGAAAATATATTGACAGATATTGGTTTTCGTTCATTATAAAATACTTTTAACAAGAGTTAAAGAAGACAGCTTGAAAATATTCTCTCGCTAAATTCGGTGAAATAAATGGACGCGGAGGAAATTCTAAAATAATAAATACGTTAATAGGGTTTGACGAAATTTGGAGAATACAAAGACTGCAGTGCTGGATTAGAACAAAAGTGACGGGGTGGGTTGAGGGGGAGGTAATTTATACAAACGGAAAACCATTCCCACAAAGTGAAGTACAGTTAAAATAAAAAAATACAGTTAATTTGGTACAGCTGGCAAAATCGCTTAGGAGATATGACAATATCAGAAAGTAATTTTAAACAAAGTATCATTTAGATATTCCGGAGAAAATATATTATATAGTTATAGTACTGTAACTGGCATTTTGTCTAAGTACACAAAGGGAATTTATGAAACTAATTGAGCTGATTAAGTATTTTACAAAACATATTTATTAATACAGTTTTATCGATTTTTTGAAGCTTATGGTAGTAATATTCTGATCACGAAGATGGGTTCACAGATTTGATAACAGAGTTTCTACTATATCGTTAGAAACATCTATAGTCCAGTCAATATGTACTAAAAATCGGGGGTCGCTGGAAAAAAATCGGAACGTTCTGAAACTTTGGAGTGTTGTTTGTGACCAACCACTAGTGTTAAATCCAAAAGATCGCCCTGATTAACCCATTGCAAATTTTAGGGGGGCCAAAAAACAGAAATTTTTTGGGACTTTTTCAGTTTTTGGGCCATAACATTTTTTCCTTATGTCCTACGACTTTGACCATTCTATTCACTTTTGCAGATCATTAAATTTCCTACAATTTGAACTACTCAAACTTATATTTTAACAGCATAGTTACCGAGATGCAGAGGTTCAAAAAGGTGCAAAATTTACCAAAATAGCAAAAATCGCCAGATAACGCTGGTTTTTGCTATGTACCTGGCATTTTAAATAATATTGAATGACATTATGGTTTTTTTATACATAGTATAATGTTACATGAACCCTTTCCTCACACCCCCCGCCCCGGGACCCATCCCCCGACCCTCCCCCTCGAACCACCATCACTAGGAAACCTCGCATATTACATAGTGGAAAAAGCATTGAAAATCGTGTTGTAATGGAATATTGGGCAGGTCTGTAGGTCTTCATTAGCCTTAAAGTGCAAAACAACAGGACGTTAAAAAAATCTAATATTCCTGCACCATAATTGGGATTGTCTGTGTCCACAAGGTCTTCAGATACGTCCTATAACCTTTTGTTTGCAATGGAACGTTTCTTTCGATTTCTTGTTGAGCCTTTTCGGCTTTTTGTATCCGAAGTGCGTCTTGCGGTTTCGTTTTACTGTACACATTTTGAGAACGGATTGATTCCTGAATTTTCCAGCTATGTTTCCCAAGTTAAAATTTGTCACAGCCTCATAGACTCCAAGTTCCAAGGTATTTTCTCTTTACGAATGTGGTTTTGGGTACCCAAATAACACTATTGAGAGATTCGCTAGGATTCTGGGTCCCTCATTTTAGGCATTTAATAAGGAGTTGTTCGTTTGATAAATCCCTAAATATGGGTTTTATTTCATTCATGACTGAAATAGCTACCTACGTGAGTGTGGGCTCTATTATGGTCATACGGTTTCCCTTCGAAATTTGATTTTCCAGAAATCCCAAACTCGCGATGAACTAAAACGCAAATTGTCCGTACATGCGTTTCGAAAATTATCCATAACTTTTCAAATAGTTATCAGAAATTTAAAATTAAAACATATATTTGAAGCTAAATAAATGTCGAATACAAATCAACAATAATAAACAAATCTATTTTGTTCGACCAAAAAGTGTCCGATCCCCCTTTAGATGGCACCTTTCATTAGGAACCATATGAAGTATAATATAAAAGATTGTTAATACATTTGTATACATTTGTCGTCAATAACGCTGAACATAAGGTTTAAAATGGTGCTTGTATAATTAATTTGTATAAATAATTAAGGGAGATATCGCTTCGTAACAAAAAACCAACTTTGAGAAATAATATATAAGCAAACTAACACAAGCAAACTATATAAGCAAACACAAGTGAATTCAATAATCAAACACGTTTCATTTTTAAACGAATGTGTCTGAGAATTAATGTTGTCGTTATGATTTTAAAAAGTGCCCAAGTTTGCTATTGTTTGCAAGGTAATATCATTTAGCAATGTTTAACAAAGTTTCTTAGAATAAAAACTATTTACCCACTGCAAAGGCATATACAAAAACCCAACATATTTTATGTTTATTCCCGACCGTCAAAACTAGTTAAATCACGTTTATTCCTAAATGTCTTTAAAAGTAGTACCACTTGACCTAGATTGAATTTTATTTTTTTCAAAAACAACCACCCCTTCCCAAGTACGCCTTATAATTAACTAACTCGACCACACGAATGGAACAGAAACAGTTCTCGTTAAACAATGTTATCCTGTTTGAAATAAGAGTTCATAATGATATTTAGAATTACAGTAATATATCCTCAATATTATAAACTCTTATAAAAGCGAGTTCCCGTACTTACATGATTAACAATATAATATTACAGCTGATTTCACCCATCATCTGTAATACTTAAACAAAGCCCAGCGTAAACATAACCACTTTGGTGTTTACAACTTCAATCATTATAATTTCTTGTTGAGTTGATTTTTTTAAATATGGGTTATAGAACTAATGTATGCTTTAATACGTTGCTTTGAGATTATAAACTGTAAATATAAATAACAACATTTTATCATCAATATATTCGTTCATACAAATTTAAAGAAGAGATACCTATTCAATTAAAGGACAAACACAATTTTTTTGTAAGTTCTACAATTTTTTATTGAGTCTTGCCGACCAAGGTTTCGCCCGTGACGGCATTGACGAGGCAGTTTTACAGACTGAAGAATATTAGAAAACAAACGTGTTTAAAACATAGAACAGTTACTCACAACAAAGAAAAAGGAAAGATAGTGGAAGGGTGTGGGGTGAGTATGGTCATAAGGTTAACAATGGGTGTAGTAGAGGCGAGTTGGACAAAAATTCTACCTGATCGTTAAGTACTAGGCTAGCATCTGTACAAAATAATCTCTTAATTTCTAACATTTCCAAGGAATTTAATTTCCTACTTTTATCATTGACATGGAGAATCTTAAAGTACATTTTATTGGAACAATCTGATACTAAATGATTTTTTAGATGGTTAGAGAAACTAGAGTCATTATGACCCAACCGCCAACTTCTTTCATGTTCACTTAACCTACATTTAAAACTACGGCCTGTTTGGCCTACATAAGCTGCATTACAGATGATACAAGTTAGCTTATAAACACCACATTTTTTCATGTTGTCTATTTTGTCTTTACAATTAATTAACATTTTACCTAAATTGTTTTTACAATAAAAAGCTGGTTTACAGTGATTTTTCTTTTCTAAAAGATTACCAACAGCATAACTAACCTTACCAATGTAGTTGATTCTGCGCCATTTTGGTTCGGTTTTATTAGAATCTATTGGGAATATAAGAGATTTAGCCTGGTTATTTTTAGTTTTCAACATTTTTTCAATAAGTTTAATATCATAACCATTATTCATAGCAATATGTTTTATGCAATTTAATTCTAAATCAAAGTCATTATGAGACATGGGAATGTTAATGAGACGATGCAACATACTATGGAAGGCGGACAATTTATGATTAAAAGGATGTTGAGATGAAGAATGTATGGTATTGTCCGTAAACGTAGGTTTCCTAAAAATACTGAAATTATGTTTCCCATTGTAAATTTTTATGGAGAGGTCAAGAAAATTTATTTGATTGTGTTGCCCTATTTCCATAGTGAATTGTATTGCCTCATTAATAGAATTTAAATAATTTAACAATAACTGAAGCTGGCGGTCAGATCCTTCAAATAAATATAAAACATCATCTACATATCTGTACCAATACTTAACGTTAGACTTGAATGGGTTATTACTGTCAAAGAATGTTGATTCAAAATTGTCCATAAAAATCTCAGCTAGCAAGGGAGATAAGGGAGATTCCATTGCCAAACCATCGATTTGAGCAAATACCTTGTTTTGAAATTGAAAATAATTTTGATCAAGACATACTTTAATAACATTCATTAACTCTTTAGATGTACAAGGGTCCACTTTAGTTTGATCTAATAATTTTTCTACACTATATAAACAGTCTTTGACAGGAATACTTGTAAATAAGCTTTTAACGTCAAACGATACAATTTTTGCGTTAAGAGGCACTTCGATATTTTTAATCTTATTGACTAACTCTAATGAATTTTTTAACCCATATTTAGGTTGAAATTCTGAAATATTCTTTAAAAAAGTATTGGTGAATTTAGTCAGATTATAAGAAGGGGACTGTACAAAGGAAACAACGGGACGTATTGGAATATCAAGTTTGTGTAATTTCATTAAACCATATAATCTGGGAACCATACAATTCATAACAGGCAAAGTTTTTATATGAAAATCATTAAAAATACACTTGTTGTGAACTAAGGTAGATTTAACAATTTTGTTTTTTTCTTTTGTTGGATCTTTTTTTAACTCCACAAAAGAATCGGTTTTTAACAAATTTTCAATTTTTTTACAATATCCATCTGAATGTATAATTACAATAGAATTCCCTTTATCTGCTTTAGTTACCACCAGGTTGTTATCTAGTAACTTTTTTCTGATACCCTTAATTAAAACATTTTCTTTGTTATTAAATTTGGTGTTATTACAAGTCATAAAATTATTTTTAATAATATCAGAACAAAGGTGTTTTGTTGTAACATCCTTATCTATTGCTAAATCAGTATCTATAGACAGGTTTTCAAACTGGGATGCATCAGGTTCTGACACCGGCGCGTATTTAAATCCTTTAGATAACAACCCGGTTTCCATATCATTAAGCTGTATAAGATACCTATTCGTTTAACTTCGGAAACATTCGTACATCTTCATTTAACATTTAAACATATTATATTATAATTTTGTTCACAATAATATTCAGAACTTCTTAATCATTTGATCAATCAATATAAAATAAAAAGTAATTAAAAGATTATATTTTTATCTTTCTTTAAATATATAATAACGTATATAAAGACATGTTTTTTTTTTTAACAAATAGGCCTACAGTTTTATAATCCTTATAGTTGTACACATTTACCTAGCTATAAATCCACGTCAGCATAGTTAGATAGTATTTTTTTCACATGATGTTTTCTGATATGTCTAAATAACCTGCCTGTGATTTTTCACTGGAGCTTAGTAGTGAAATTAATAGTTACGCCAGGAGAAGAAATACAAGAATCTCTTTGAGTGCAACTAAAATCTATATATTATATATATAAGAGGCATTGAATGACTTACTAACAGAGTCAAAGTGGAGCAAAAACTACTTAAGATTAAAATCTGAAAATTTTAAGGTATTTTCTTATCTGGTCATAAAGACAACTCTAAGAAAATCGTTTCATTTAAAATCGTAAAGATGCTTACTGTATTATAATAATTAAATTAACTGATACATGCCTTACTACATATTATAAATAAAATAGCTGATTTGGATCAAATAGTTATAACAATTTAAGGTTAGACCTACAAAGAAAAAAAATACGTTTATTTTCAACCAATGTAGAATCGGGTAATTATTCTTCACAACTAACAGTTTTTTTTTTTTTTAATTAGGTAAAAGCAAACAAAATTATTTTGTTAACTAATAAATTGCTTCATTTAGGTGGTAATATCAAAATTTGCTTTAAATTTTTGTTTTTATTATTTAAATATTAACGGTGAAATTACAACGCATGCCGTAATTCGAATTATTAAGGTTCTATCGTATTATATATTTCCATCTCTGTCTGACATTAGCAAACTATAGGTCATAGCTCAATCGTCATTTTCACCCCTGGTCAGGTATAATCCATACGCAGTCTATATAAACACGCGTTATTAGCAAATGAGCACCGATCATGGTTCCAGAACACGTTTTGGGTTGTCATTAAAAGTTAGTACCAGGAGACCGAGCTAAAGCTCGATTATAAGCAGGGCTATGATTTCAATAATAAATATTGGATAATTGAGTTTAGGCTTACCTGTAATAAAAATACAGTTTAAAGGATTAACCATAAT
>JAGFPH010011407.1:17253-29793 GCA_018207615.1 Philaenus spumarius
CAATCGATTTCTCGTGGCCAAAAGCCCCATATAAAATCAAAAAATCAAAAATCCTTAGACGGAGATTCCAGATCCATTTAGCAGACAGACAATTATCTCTCGCTTTAGAAGATAAGATCTATATATATATGTATATATGTGTTCGCATTCTAGCGGCCGCATTTTAAGTCCGATTTGGTTCAAATTTGGTACACATGTTGGTTGTCCACGTCGCTCGAACGAGTTCGTTAGCAAAAAAATCCAACAATCGGAAGCACGTGTTTTGACCGGAAGTAACTATTTTTTTAGATTTTCCCTACGAGAATGAATTTGTTTTTGAGCTTTTGCTACAAATATATATGTTGGAATTTATTCTGCACATTTTGTCTTTTTACGCGAACTTATAGCTCGCTTGGTTCCCCGAATATCGATCAAAACGTAAAGTACCCTTTTCAAAGCCATGTGGTGGATTCTACCGTGGGGTTGGCGTGCGAAGCACGCAATGCTTTGTGTATTGATGATACTTCCAATATGCGGAATGGCGTGCGAAGCACGCAGTGCTTTGTGTATTGATGATACTCCCAATATGCGGAATGGCGTGCGAACCAATGTGCGTAGTCGAATTATTTTATTTGACATAACACATTGTATACACACAATGGACGGCACGAGGCGTTATTGGCTTTCATTTTGATTGGTTCTCGATTTCAAACTGCGACAGATGGCGCACAAGTCAGATATAAACCAGGTGAGCTGGAAACTCCGGCTCTGTCATTTAGAATAAGAAATATAGAAAAAACATATCCCGTGTTACGTCACGCCTGCTGCGGCTTTGTACTGCTGATATTTATGAAATCATTTTTAGTTACTTAACAAAAGTCGATACTGTGCCTGTGATTTTTACTTGAATATTTTCCCACCCCTTGTAATGAGGGTAGACAATATCAATAACATTTCAAACAAACAAATTTTTGTGAAACTTTTGAAGAATTTATTCTTCAAGATGGTTACTTAAACGGAACGTATCGTTATATTGAAACTAATTTAAAATAAGGGTTGTTCTTCAACCAAATCCAAATAAAAAGTAGGATTTTTGCTAAACAAATCCACCCATTATTGGACAAAGCGTCGGCGTTGGTTAGGTTTTCTTATTGGTGTTCGTATTTGGGGACTGTAATAAGGCAGAGCGACCAGAAAAAATAGCCCAGAACAATAATTACAAAACAATATATTATATTATAAGTTACTAAAGACGGGTGAGGCGTCAGTAACCAGACTAGCGAATTTGCATAAGAAATAAACGGTACCAGGAATTGGCACATACTTTCTCACAAACATATTAAAATTATTAAACAGATTCACTGTGACTTCATAATTGTAGGTGGGGTAGGAGAGGTGATATTAAAGTAGGAGATTAACTAATTAATATTATTACTATTAGCTAAGGAGAGAACTACTCTATCGATTGCAAAAAAATTTGCAACAAACACGTCAATTAGGCCTGTATAGAAGCAAAAAAAATGTTTTGAAATTTTTTGAAAACAACCCCCTTTTCGGCTAAAAAATCCCCAAAAATCATATACTATTATTATTATTAGCTAAACGAGAATGTTTAGAAAGATTCTGATTTTTGCATATGGTAGGGTACATTAAGGGCTACAAACAAGCCAAGATTTATCAAAATAGTTAGAGCCGTTTTTTATAAAAAAAATAAGAACAGATTTTTTCGGGTTTTTTTGTGCAAATTTGAGAAATTTGAAAAAACTCCTGGAGATATTCCAGAACTACACCCACATACCAAATTTCAACAAAAACGGACCGTTTGTATGGTCTCCGGCTATGTACACATCCTGATAGACACACGGACAGACATCACAAAAAAAATTTTTTGGGTTCTGGGAGCACCAAAACAAATAAGTCCACTAAAAATTTGTTTGGGTTCAGGGAGCACCAACACAGGTAATTCCACTAAACCATTTTTTGGGGTTCAGGAAGCAACAAAACAGATAATTCCAACAAAAATTTAAATTCGAAAATTTGGATGAACACAATACTTTCTCCATGTACTACATATAGGGAGGGGGGGGAGAAAGTAAAAATGAAGGAAACACACGTATTGCCTGTCGTCTCGAACCTTTTCGCGCGATTTCAAAGAATGTTTTTTTCAAACCCGTTTTACCAATAATTTCAGAAAGTAGTAAACACAGACAGCTGACAGTTTTAAGACATTTAATTATAACTATATTAAATATTCTGAACCTCTGATAGTAAGCAAATATAAAATAATAATGCATGGAATAAAATAGGGGTAATTAAAAAAGTTTTAATTGCAGTTCATATAGTTAAGTTGCCCTAAAGTATAGTCACATAGTTGCCCTTGTTATCCTACTGGAAAAGTTCCCTAGTTGACCTAAAGGAAGAGTGGCCTGATTTTACTAGTTCTCCGAATCCAATTGTCTAGCTCCTACTCAGTGCTAACGTAAGTGGATTATTCTTGACTAACTATAACCTAATTAGTAACACTGAACCCCTAACTTAGGTTAATCCCAAAGAGCAAGTCAGAAGTTAGGGTTGAAGATGCAACACAAACAAACAACCCTTAAGAAATATTAAGCTAGCAAACTATGTTTACAGATCACTCAAACTACCTTAAACTAAGGTAAATACGCTTACAAGCCCACTTAGTTACCCTGAGGTATTCCTCTGTTCAAGTGTTACTAATCTCTTGACATTATATCGAAACAGTGTTTATACATAACAACTAACTATTGGGTGTGGTTATCATTCAACGGTGCTGAATACCCAATCGATTCTCTCGTTCGAGTGTCCGAATCAAAGTTGTACACAAAAAGGTGCAAAACATGTGAAAAGTGTACAATAAATCTAAGTTTTTACTTTCACAATAAAGTCAAAGAGGACAAAAGTATAAATCACTTATATAATATACTAACTAGCTGACCCATACGGCGTTGCCCGTGGTGGTTGTTATTTTCAGTCTTTTTAACGTAATTGTATTCTTTTTAAGTGTTCAGTCAGTGAGAGGTATTTGGCTTTTATATATATAGATCTTAAATAATAAAAGCACTATTGTCATAATAATAAAAGATCTGAAATTATTATTTTAGTAACTTTGATCCCCCCAAACCCCTCCTAAAATTTCGAAATTGTTTATACCCTTTATTAATGAGCACCTATGGCCTTAGCGGAAGCTACATACCAAATTTTATTCCAATCCGTTCGGTAGTTTTGAAAAAATCGTGATTTAATAACTTTGATATCCCCAAATCCCCCCTAAAATTTCGATTTTTTTTCAAACCCTTTCCTAGGAAGCACCTATGGCCCTATGGAGGAAGCTACATACCAATTTTCATTTCAATCCGTTGGGTAGTTTTTGAGAAATCGTGATGAGTGAGTCAGTGAGTGAGTGAGTGGTATTTCGCTTTTACATATATAGATTAATTACCTTGTAGGTCCGTCTTGTGACTTGAAGTGAGTTGTTCTTGACTAGTTTCGGGGTATTAACCCCATCATCAGATTTCACTCATATGAGCTTGTCAAACATTAAAAAAAGCACACATACACTAACACAAAAAAACACCAATGTGTCTGATAACGTAGTGCACTCAGTCGTGTCTGTCAGAGTACTGTCGGAAAGAGCTAACTAACAGTCCAGCTGATAACGACCTCTGCAGGGCGCTTTTAAATGATTTTAAGCCGTATCATAATAAAAGATGGGATTGGAAGGAATGTTAAACATTTAAGATGTTATCTGGATCGTTTTTAAAGGCTCTGTAGATTTCGAATTCCTCATTCGCGTTCATTAACCTGCCTATTTTGCAAACGTGTATTGCTTCTACACTGGATTTAAAATCCGTGTTTGCTTTCAGCAAGGTGACGCGCGTAGTTCCACTTGGTGATGGTTTTATTGCAGGGGGGGTGTTCTTTGTACCGGTCTATGAAATTCTCCCGGTTTGTCCTGTGTAATATTTTTTGCACTCTGGGCATTTTATTTTGTAAACGCCAGATTTATGTTCAATGGTGTCCGTTTTACGTTTAAGAGATGAAGATATGTTAATGTTTTTACGGAATGCAAGGGTGATATCACATTTCTTGAGAGAATGTTGTGCAACACATTAGACAAGAGGCTGGTGTATTCTGAGGAAATGTATTATGCCATTATTTGGGTTCGTTCTATTTAGTCTTTTTCTATGGCTTGTTATCAATTTGTCTATTATGGAACTCTTTGTTACCACTATGTGTTTAAT
Organism: Philaenus spumarius; assembly: GCA_018207615.1. NCBI lineage: Eukaryota > Metazoa > Arthropoda > Insecta > Hemiptera > Aphrophoridae > Philaenus > Philaenus spumarius. Next base: position 21,498 of record JAGFPH010011407.1, read on the forward strand.
GATGTTGATTTCTTTACAGACACAACCAATACGTTTCCTTCGGAGGAAAATATGTAAGATATGAAAGTTGTGGAGAATTAAATTTCAATCGCCAAAGTAAACTCAGGTTTTCCCTAAAACCTACAGTTGAAAATCTAAAGCTAAAAAGAAGGTAAACCAACAATGATCGAATGAAACCGTGAACCACAAATAGAAGGAACAAAAAAAAATAACAAAACAATTCAATGAAAAGTTATGTTCAATGAACCCTAATACAGATTTAATGTACTCAGTAGTGTTAAAGCCCTCTGAGTATGATGACTATGTCATTGAAATGTGCATTAGGGTAGTACAATAAACATAACTTTTCATTGAATTGATTTTTATTGTTTTTTGTCCCTTTTATTTTTGGTTCGCGGTTTCATTCAATCATTGTGAATTGGTCGCCACAGTGCTCTTTGCAATGGGTAAACCAAACAGTTGAAAAAAAACCTTAACTCTTTGTGTGTTACCTGATAAGTTATGCATCCTACCGAATCGGCTCACTGTTAGGAATTCAATGAGCACCTCAAATTGAATACAGGTGCTACCAGATTTAAATTATTTATAAGCAGAAACGTACCCAAAAGAAGGCGAAGTCGTCTTCGGTCACCAATGAAGTCACGACTTTTGAACGAATTGACTTTTTCGAACGTGAATTTCTATCAAACCTTTCAGAAGAAATGCTCCGTCTAAAGGCTGAATCCCCAGCTTTAAAAGTTCAGCCGTTCTACAGTCATAAACAGACAGACAGAGACGATTTTATTATATGTATGGAAGATTGTAATCTACATAAAAGTTTATTTAATGAAATAATTCGGATACAATGAAAACGGGAAGGCAAAATGTAATAGTCTGTACATTGTCACACTGCATAAATACGTGTTTACAAAGTCGGATTACTTGTTATTAATACGAATACAGACACTGTCATAATAACTCCAAAATCTTCTCTTGTCTTGAAAAACTTACACATATACCATTTACTACGTTCTTTAATTTCCTTTCGTATTCAACAATGTCACCACTTTGCATTCTGCAATTTACCTGAAAACATTCGTAAAACGTTTTGCTCCATTCTATAAACAAACAAAATATATTTATTTATAAATACTGAACTGCAGTGTGCACTGGAAGTTCTTTTCCGGATCTCTTTCTACTTTATTTTCGAACTAGGGGAAACCCCTGCGTGCTCCGCACGTCAACACCGTTGGAACCTTCTACACACATAATCATGTTATGTTTTCATTATAATAAAGGTGTAGGATTAATAATAACCCCAAAGCTAAGACGGTAAATAATGTTAAATGTTCAAATCAAATTATTTCGTATATTTTATAACAGCAGTTATAATAAAGGTTAAAAGATCGGCGAGGCTCAGATCTACACTTTAATAAAAACCTAACCTAAAGTTAGAAATACAACCAATTGCTTCAAAGTTTGAAATCAGCTGTTAATGGACCAGCTATTGGGTTCCCCGACGATGTTGTCAATCTGTTATAGATGTGTCCTCGTGTGAGCTTCCAGACGTTGTCAGGATGTTGGGTTTGTTGAACAAGAAAGCGGTTTTATCCCGTGTTACTGGTTCAATTCATATAAGTTATTCTTTCGTCCGTTGAACTTGAACTTACAACCGACTTAATGAAGGTGAGTGGAAGATAGCCTCCACTGGAGTGGTCTTGTTTCCGACAGACAAGGTCAAGTTTGAACATCCAGCCTCAAGTTAGCTACCTAAACTCACGTTTTACTACCTAAACTCTGAATTCAGCATGCTTTGTGTACAAGTCATATAGCACGTTCAGGCTTACTGTGAATACATCAATAATATTAGTGATATATCTATTACTGGTGAATTTCCCAGTTGAAACTTTATACCTTCCCAATAGGAGGTGGTTATTTAGAATTGCAAAAGTAGGAAAATGTTACCATGGAAAATATTAGATGCGTGTAACACACATCCATATTATATTATTATTATTATTATTTAAACTATTAGATCGATTTCGAACAAATTTGCACCAAACATGTCAATTAGGCCTGTATAGATGCACGAAAAAAGGTTTTGAAAAAAATTAAAAAACAACCTCCTTTTTGGCCAAAAAACCCCAAAGTTATTATTATTATTATTATTACCTAAACGAGAATTTTTAGAAATATGCCGTTTTTGCATGTGGTAGGGTACATAAAGGGCTACAAATAAGCCAAATTTTATCAAAATCGTTAGAGCCGTTTTTAAGAAATTTAGATTTTTCTTGTTTTTTGGCCATTTGTGGGGGGTAAAACCCCTTAAAATCAAAAATTTGAAAAAATTAAAAAACGCCTGGAAATAATCCAGAACTACACGTACATGCCAAATTTCATCAAAATCGGACGGTTGGCAGTATGGTCTCCAGCTCTGTACACATCCTTACAGACACACGGACCGACATCACCAAAAAAACACTTTTTTGGGTTCAGGAAGCACCAAAACAAATAATTCCACTAAAAATATTCTTGGGTTCAGGGAGCACCAACACAGATAATTCCACTAAAAATTCAAAATCGAAAATTTGGACGAAAACAATATTTCTCCATAATACTACGTATAGGGGGAAGAAAGTAAAAATGAACTATTGCAGTGACACTTATGGTGAGACCTAAAGTCTGGAGTAGTCAATGAGCACTGATCATGGTCCCCAGAATACGATTTTTGGTGTAATTAAAAACTTTATATATATATATGGGTGTGGGGGGGGGGGGGGGTGTTCGCACTCTAACGGTCGTAAGTTACATCCGATTTGGTCCAAATTAGATATTATATTTTTCAGTCGCTTGGACGAGTTCGTTTGCTAAAAAAATACAACAGCACGTTTTTTGACTGGAAGTAACAACTTTTTCAGATTGTTCGTACTAGGATGAAACGTTTTGGGGCTTTTATCTGAAAACAAATATTTAGTAGATTATTCTGCACATTTTGTTTTTTACACGACCTTATAGTTCTTCCGAAATCGATCGAAATGTAAATTACCGTAAAAGTACCCTGTATTTCCCCCCCGCCCTCAGGAAGCGAGCTTGTCCGCTGCGAGCGAAGCGAAACAGTCCATAGCCCGAGGCCGCAAAGTAGAACAAGAAACCAGCGCGTGAGCTGGGGCTGCAGGATGAGGTGGAAACAAATTTTACTAATATATTTTCTATACGCAGGCAGCTATTCAGCGCTCTAGTAAGTAGCCCAACTTCTCAAATGGCTGAAACCCCAAAAACACACACACTCAATTTTGGAAATTAGCTCAATTCACGTCAGCGGTTCAGGTGCGAGATCGAATTGTTATTCTTGTATAAGTTGCCCTACATAATTTCAAAACAGTAATTAAAACCCTTATTAAATATGTGTACGAAATAAGTTAGACTTAATATAAAATTCAAGTAGGGAAGGTCTGACCAAAACCTCTCAGAATATGTTTACGATACGTTCGCTCACACCAAGCTTTCTAATCTCTTCTTCTATTGTCCTCGTATTTCCAAATAATCCTCTCACAGTCTTATTAAATACTGAATGAAAAGATTTTATGGAGACTTTAACGGCGTTCTTTTGTTGCCGACTCGTCTACAACGGCCTATTTCTTTGCTCTTCTCCAAAGACGTTACTGGGTATGGGAAGCTATATTTGTGGAAAACAACGTCAGGTGTAATCATTTGTTTAGTGATACAGTACGATTGTGATGTATTTTTAATTATAAATAAAAAATGATTATCAACAGACATACGTCAGTAGATATAAAAATGTACAACTTTAGTACACTTTGCAAATGTGAACTGTACATAAGTTAATTTCCAAACAATTATTTAATAAATACAATAAAACTTACATTTCACATTTATTTCCAAACAATAATAATACATATTAATAATAAGTACACTCAAAACTTCGTGTTCATGATAAATATATTTAGCCGTGTTTACATCAGCACCATCTGGTTGTCATCTAAAGAAACATAATATCATATTAATGATATGATATGATATGTATGGAAATATTTCCGAAAACACACTCTCAGATAATATATCGAACTCCGTTATTTTAGCACCTAAAATTATGATTGTACTTTGATTAATACTTAATCAAATTCCCGATGAAAAGGAAACATATCATAGCTACGATAACATAATTTGTGACGATGAGAATTACATCAATAACTATCCGGTAGAATTTTTGAATTCTTTGAATATTAGTGGTTTACCACCACATAAGTTAGTGTTAAAAATTAATCGCATCTTTTTGCTGTTCAGAAACTTAAATATAAAGGAATCATTATTCAGTGGAACAATAATGAGCATAAAATTTATGCATCGTAATGTAATTTTAATGTCGAGAACTAGGGGTTTACTAGTTTACCTAATCAGCTGTTCCTAATCACATGAGCTGAGTCTTTTACAAAACATATTTAGTAATATAGTTTTATTGTTGTTTCACGTCAATGGCAGCTGAATTACGTCTAGTTCAATGAAGCTTATAGTAGAAATATTCTGATCACGAAGATGGATTCACAGATTTGTTAAAAAAGTTTTATAAAAAATAATAATTCCCTATCGTTGGAAACATCTAGTGGGAAAACCATATTTTGGGATAGAACATGAAAAAGAACCTTTGAATAATTATCGTGAAAAGTGTCCAAATAATACATTTTGAGCTCTGAGGATTGAGAAAAATTATTTAGGACTAATAAGTAGCTGACCCGTGTGAATATTTCTCAAGTTAGGAATAGGCCTACACTTACCTGATTTAATACGTTGATTTAATTCAGTTAATTACGTTTATTTATTTACGTTGGTTTATAAATAACAGTTTATAGAAATGTATAACGCTTTACGTTGATTTAATTTAATTGATTTGTGTGATAGATTACACACACATATATAATGTAAACAATCTAACTAACAGCTGTCATGTTAATTAAACAGATTGTTAATGGATGGCGCCTTTCATTAGGAACTATATGAAGTATATATAAAAGATTTTTAATCAATTTCTGTAACAAAAACACGAATTTTAAGCTGTTTGTTTATTTTTCGTGAACAGGGGGGAATATAAGCTTTAAAATGGTTTTGAATAATTAATTTTGATTAAGAATTAAGGGGGATTAAAAACAGCACAAAAAACACCTTTGAGCAATTTTATATAAGGTATCTAATTCTCACACAAGTGAGTTCAATAATCAAACGCGTTTTATTACTAAACGAATGTGAATTAATGTTGTCATTATGCTTTTAAAAATTGTCCAAGTTTGCCATTGTTTGCAAGGTAATAATTCAGCAAAGTTTCTTAGAATAAAACAATTTACCGACTGTAAAGCATATACGAAAAACCAAAATTTTTAACGTTTATGGCCGACCATCAAAACTAGTTTTATTAGATCATGTTAACTCCTAAATTTCTTTGAAATTATTAGCACTCGACCTAGATTGATTTTTTCCCAAAAACCAACAACTCTTCCCAAGTATGCCTTGTAACTCGCTAACTCGACCAACCGAATGGTTTACTTGAAACAATTCTTGTCAAACAATGTTATCCTGTACCAAATAAGAGTTCATCATAATATTTAGAATCGCAGAAACATATCCTCATTATCAACGCCTATAAAATCAAATGTACGTACGTGCATATTTAAGTTAAAAGCGAGTTCACGTACGTATGAGACCAACAATATAATATAACAACTGATGTCACCTATCATCTATATTACTTAAACAAAACCCAGCGTAGAGTATACCATGGGTTATGTTCACAACTTCAATCATTGTAATTTCTTGTGTTGTTGATTTGTTTAAATATGAGTTATAGAACTAACGTGTGCTATAATACGTTATAAGATTCTCATTGAGGTTATAAACTGTATATAAATACAACCTTTTGTCATCAATATATTCGTTTATATAAATTTAAAGAAGACATATCTATTCGTTTAACTTCGGAAACATTTGTACATCTTCGTTTAACATATAAACATATTCGATTATCAATTTTTTCACAATAATATTGTGAATCACTCTAAATCATTTGATCAATCAATATGAAATAAAAAGTAATTAAAAGATAATATTTGTATCTTTCTTTAAATATATAATAACGTATATAAACACATGTTTTTCAACAAATAGGCCTACAGTTTTATAATCCTTATAGTTGTACACATTTACCTAGCTATAAATCCCCGTCAGCATAGTTAGACAGTATTTTTTTTCACATGATGTTTCCTGATATGTGTAATTATTCTGCCTGTGATTTTTCACGGGAGCTTAGTAGTGAAATTAATACTTACGCCAGGAGAAGAAATACCAGAACCTCTCTGAGTGCAACTAAAATCTATATAATATATTTAAGAGGCTTTGTCCTTACTAATGACTGGCTGGCAGAATCAACGTGGAGCGAAATCTATATTTAAGGTTAAAATTAAAAAAAATTGAAGGTAATATTTTTATGGCGTCATAGACACACTCTAAGAAAGGAGTTTGAAAATGTTTAATTTTAAATCATAAAGATGCTTACTGTGTTATAATCAATTCAATTTATACATCCCGTATAAATAAAACAGATGATTTAGATCAAAAACTTAACAGAGTTTTAGGTTAAGCCTACAATGATTTAAAAAACGTTTATTTGCAACCAATGTAAAATCAGGTTATTATTCTTCACAACTAAGAGTTTTTTTTTTTAATTATGTAAAAGCAAACAATATGCTTATTGTATTATACATTAAGTGAAAATTATTTTGTTATAAATATATTGTTTCATTTAGTTGGTAATATCAAAATCTGCTTGTAATTTTGATTTTGATTATTTAAATATTAATATTGAAATTACAACGCATGCCACAATAATCGAACTATCAGGGCTATCTCTGTCTTACATTAGCTAACTATAGGTCATATCACAATCGCCATCTCCACCAATAGTCAGATATAATCCATGCGCCGTCTATAAAAAACGTTTTATTACTTTCTACGTATTATTTTATTTGACATAACACATTGTATACAGTACAATAGAAGGCACGAGGCGTTATTGGCTTTCATTTTGATTGATTCTCAATTTCAAACTGCGACAGATGGCGCACAAGTCATATATAAACCAGGTGAGCTGGAAACTCCGGCTCTGTCATTTAGAATAAGAAATATAGAAAAAAAATCTCCCGTGTGAAATCACGCCTGCTGCGGCTTTGTACTGATATCTAAGAAAACAATTTTAGTTTCTTAACAATACTCGATACTGTGCATGTGTTTTTTACTTCCATATTTTTCCACCCCTTGCAATAAAGGTAGACAATTTTAATAAAATTTCAAACAAACAATTTTTGTGAAACTTTTGAAGAATTTATTCTTCAAGATGGCGACTTAAACAGAACGTATCGTTATATTGAAACTAATTTAAAATAAGGGTTGTTCTTCAACCAATTCCAAATAAAAAGTAGGATTTTTGCTAAACAAATCCACTCGCTATTGGACAAAGCGTCGGTTATGTTTTCTTATTGGTGTTCGTATTTGGGGACTGTAATAAGGCAGAGCGACCAGAAAACATTGCCCAGAACAATAATACAATTACAATACAATATTTATATTATAAGTTAGTGAAGACGGGTGAGACCGTCAGTACCTAGACTAGAAATAAACGGTACCAGGAATTGGCTCATACTTTCTCACAAACATATTTAAATTATTAAACAGATTCACTGAGACTTCATTATTGCAGGAGGGGTAGGAGAGGTGATATTGAAGTAGGAGATTAACTAATAAATATTATTATTATTATTATATTATATTGAATGTGAGTACTCACGTCTGTTGATCCTTTTTGTTTTCTCTCTCAATAAAACAATTGCAATTTCGGGCATGAAATACCCATCATCAGGTTTTTATAAACATATCACATACACAAGAACACAAAAACACACATATATTTCATTCCGTGTGGAGATCGTTAGAGTCAAAACACGCACTTTTTTATACGAACATTGGTGTGCACTATTCAATCAATGGCTGTTACTCTGATCTAATGAAACGCTTTTATTATTCAAGCAATGGTTGCTACCCTTATCTGTAGAAACCTTTTTACTATCTAAGTAATGGTTGCTACGCTGATTTGTAGTAACGTTTTGATTATTCAATCAATGGCTGTTACTCTGATCTAATGAAACGTTTTTATTATTCAAGCAATGGTTAGTACCCCGATTTGCTAAAACTTGTTTATTATTTAAGCAATGTTTGCTACCCTGATCTGTTGAAACTTTTTTATTATTCAAGCAAT
>JAGFPH010011408.1:12251-34688 GCA_018207615.1 Philaenus spumarius
CTTCCTCTAGGGCCATAGGTGCTCTCTAAGAAAGGGTTTGAAAAAAAATCGAAATTTTAGGGGGGTTTGGGGGTAGGGATGGCGGTTATTGTAAAAATAACCGGTTATCGGTTTTTCCGGTTTTTTTCACAATCGGTTTAACCTAGCGGTTATAATCGCTACAAAAAACCGGTTTTTGAAATAACCGGTTTTTTTAGAAGAAAATAACAACGTGTAGATTTTGTTTTATATTTACAAGAAATGGAAAAATAAACATTTATTTTTACTACAAAGCTTAAAACAACCACACAATTCAACGATTAGACACAAATTTGTACCAATACTTTTACAAAAATTAAAATAATGCATTTTAAAATAATTTACCATTAAAAACACAAGACAAAAAATCAAATGAAATACACTATAATACAATGTAAAATAATGTTATTCATGGAAAATAATTATTGTCCAATCTATTTATAAAGGCTCTTTCACATTTATGTTTACTACAAGACTTAATAACAATACAATTTAACGTATAGACACAAATTTGTACCGATACTTTTACAAAAATAAAAGTAGACCTATTACATTTTAAAATAATTTAAAACTAAGATTGTGCCAGATTGGAGAAAATATTACATGATACAAAGACAGTGGCAATGCCATCGTGATAGTTGATAGAACTTAAAACAGAATCGTGGACTTGAGAAAAATAGGCAAATAAAAGTGATGTAATTGCATCCATTCCACGATTTCACTAGTCCAGAACTATTACAACGCAAGACAATCGTGTTAGATATTTTATAGACTCATAAAGTAATATATATCAGTGTCGGTTTTTTTTGCCCGGTTATTGAATAGTTTTTAAAAAACCGGTTTTAATTGGGACAAAAAAATAACCGTAAATCCGATTAATCAAAAGACAAAAAACCGGTTTTCAGTTAAAACCGGTAGGTTTTTCCCATCCCTATTTGGGGGATCAAAGTTATTAAATCACGATTTCTTCAAAACTATCGAACGGATTGGAATGAAATTTGGTATATAGCTTCCTCTAGGGCCATAAGTGTTCACTAAAAAAAGGATTTAAAAAATTCGAAATAGGGGGGTTGGGGGTTAAAATTACTAAATCACGATTTCTCCAAAATTACCGAACTGATTGGAATGAAATTTGGTATGTAGCTTCCTCTAGGGCCATAAGTGCTCACTAAGAAAGAGTATGAACAATTTCGAAATTTTAGGAGGGGTTTGGGGGGATCAAAGTTACTAAAATCATGATTACAGATCTTTTATTATTATGACAATAGTGCTTTTATTATTTAAGATCTATATATATATATAAGCCAAATACCACTCACTGATTAAACACTTAAAATGAATACAATTACGTTAAAAAGACTGAAAATACCAACCACCACGGGCAACGCCGTACGGGTCAGCTAGTACAAATATACGTTTGAAAAACCAATAAAACTTGTTAAGACCACACATAGATGGCGCTGATGAAGTCGTTTTTACTTGTACATGTTATGTAATGTTCGTATAGATAGTGAAGCAACTAGAGTGTTGTTTATTTATCAGTTTTTTTGTTTAAGGCAAGCCTTAGTCGAGTGGATAGCGTGGCATCTTTCTGATCGGAAGATACCGGGTTCGAATACAGACCAGGCAGCTTTTCATATCTGCGGTTAGAGGGAAGGAGGGCGGTAATAGACCGAATTGTGGTTGACTAAAATCATTAGAAATAAAGCAAGAAATTGGACGTAAGCATTTTGAATTAAAAATATACATTTCTTTCTGTACTATTATTGTTCTTTCTGTATCGTTATAGACAATACAATATAGCTAATTATGTTTTTAGCTTTTATCCGATAACTCGGTGATCTTTTGAGCTACGGGGGAAATAAAAAAAAACTGTTCTGTTTGTTATTAAAAAAACAACTGTTTTTGTCTTCTAAATTTTGTTTGTTAATGTAGCTGTTTCAGAGATTTTTACATTATACATTTTAAATGGCCACCATTTTTAAATTACAAAAAAATCTTTATGGGCTTTTGTACAATTGTAACCGGTTGTGTACCAAATAGGTACAGCATATTTGAGGACAATAACTTTTATATTTCCAAAGATATTGAGTGTTTAGTAAAATTTAAGGACAATATCTGTTATTTTTCCAAAGATGTTCTAAACAAAACAAAATTGTGGATAATTATTCGAAAACCAAGCATTTCCGGACTTATGTTTATGGATCTTCACAGACAACGGATCTTGAGGGGGGGGGGGCTTTCCTGAAAAGCTTGGGACATTATTTTCTGGACACTCTGTATATATTATATGAAAGGCTGAGAAGCCAAGGGGTATAAGCGTGGTGAAGTTAGTTTTGAGAAACCTCAGTTTAAAGATCAAATCCAGGTAAAACCACGATCACTAAAACTAGTATACGTTTAATTGCTACGTTCTAGACTAACATAATCGCAAAGATTAATTTGACTTTCATCCTCTTATTCTTTGTTATCAGCCAATATTTGATAAAAGTTGTCACTTGTACCTCTGGGCTGTTAACACGTTCGCTGCTAAGTTTAGTTACACTGAACACTATGAGAAGCGGCCGACGCACAGTGCATTGCACGCCAACCCCCGTATTGGGAGTTTTTCAATACACAATGCATTGCGAGTTTCGCACGACAACCCCCGTATTGGGAGTATTTTTAATACACAGGGCATTGCGTGCTTTGCACGCCGACCTGCATATTGGATGCATTTTCAATACATACAATGCATTGCGTGCTTCGCACGCCAATCCCTGTATTGGGCAAATTTTCAATACACAGAGCATTGCGTGCTTCGCACGCCGATTTTAAAGCCTAAGTGTTATGAACGCACATGTGCGTTCGCTTTGAAATATTAGTTATTATTACGTAGAAAGGTTCAAAAATAAAAAATAATTCGACCACGCAGCTGAACCGCTGACGTGAGTTGAGCAAATTTCCAAAATTAAGTTTATATGCCTATGTTTTAGGGTTTCAACCAACAATTTGAGAAATAGGTCTACTCACGAAGGCGTTGATCAGCTGTCTGTGTGTACGCAATATATTAGTAGAATTTGTTTGCGTCTAGTGGCCTCGCGAGTATTCACCACTTGGCTTCTAACCGAGTACTTTTATGGTATTTTACGTTTTGGTCGATTTTGGGGGAACCAAGCAAGCTATAAGGTCGCGTAAAAAAACAAAATGTGCAGAATAACATCCTAAATTTATATTTTTAGAAAAAAACGCTAAATAATTTCATTCTCATAGTATAAATCTCAAAAAATAGTTACTTCCGGTCAAAAAACGTACTTCCGGTTGTTGTATTTTTTTTGCTAACGAACTCGTCCGAGCAACGTAGACAACCAACATATGTACCAAATTTGAACCAAATCGGACTTAAAATGCGGCCGCTAGAGTGCGAACACATATATACAAATATATATACATATATATATATATATGATTTTTAATGACACCCCAAAACGTGTTCTGGGGACCATGATAGGTGCTCATTTGCTACTCCCAGACCTTGGGTCTTACCATAAGGGCCACTGCAATAGCTCATTTTTCCTATGGAAATTCGCTAATAAAGTACTTTCTACTGATTTAGGCTTTAAATATAACAAATAAAAGGCCAGCTCCCGGCATAAGAAATACGCAATTTACGTAGCAGTAGACGTGTTAACAGGAATTGGAAGTTATGTAATAAAACATAGGTTACAAGTAAATTACCAATGTAAAGTAAAGCTACTTGCATCACATGTATCCCTTGGCTTCCAAGCTAAACAGCTCTTCTACGAAGTAGTTTTATTTCGCCACCAGATCTCAGCACATGATAGGCTTACAGTTATATTCCTTGGCCACAAACATTTTAAAGTGTTGAAGGGCCAGTTGTGCACTTATTACAAAAATTTCACTTGTACCCCTTGGCTTGTCAGCCCTTCATATGGTGGTTTCCATATAGTATAATATATCATTTGAAAGAGGAAATGTAATTAATTTCTTTTTTTAATCCAGGCCGGACCTTAAAAATAAAATCTGTAACAAATTAGGAGAGGAAATATAAAATGATGGTAATATAAGTAACCAAATATTAGGCTATTTATCTATATATATGATCGAAATTGATGATCGTTGAAAATTCGTATATTGTTTACAGAACTTTTTATTTGCTTCATTATTGTAAGCATATAAAACAGCTCGGACCAACGAATATACAACAAACTATATTTTAACTCAATTTAAGCATCCTAGTTGGCAAAGTTCAAATTTTACAAAGTAACCTCTAAGTACTTTGATGGGTACCTACCTCTAAGTAGGTTTTTTAGATGGATCTTAGTAAACTCCTTTAACATTAGGCATAGGTAAAATTACAGATATACATTTGACCCCGAATGCCTGCAATAAATTAAATACACTTCGTACAAAGCTGTGAAGTAGACGGTTATCATTTGAAACTTCTTGGTTTAAAGTTTTATTGTTTTGTGGTTCCAGGCACTTCCCACAACCAAATCAGCTTCCCAAACTCTTAGCGACAATATTACATCAAATAGCAACTAACTTAACTTACCCTCGCCTCGGTTAGTTCGCCATAATCAAAGCCGTCACTCACCTGCGAAAACAAAACATACATTAATAAACTTGTACTATCTGACATATAAACAAATTATGTTGTTTTGTTGCACTTTGAACCTACATATATACTAATATTATAAAGAGGTATAATTTGTTTGTTTGTTTGTATGTAGGGGTAATCACTGGAACTACTGAACCGATTAAAAAATGAGTTTTACTAATACAAAGCTACACTAACCCTGAGTAACATAGCCTATAGTTCAATTTGATAAAAACATTTTTTTCAATATTTGTAAATTTCGTCTCAACAAATTCTTAGGATAGGCCTAGACTAATGAACCAACACGTGCATTTACATTATTAACATATCAACCCGTTAAGTAATATAACAGATAAAACAGCTGTTTGCTTCAATATTTCCGTTAACAGCAGATTTCAAACTTTGAAGTAATTATTTTTATTTGTAACTTTTAGGGTAGGTTTTTATTAAAGTGTAGACCTGATCCTTGCAGGTTCTTTTAACCTTTATTATAACTGCTGTTATAAAATATACGAAATAATTTTATTTGAACATTTAACATTATTTACCATCTTAGCTTTAGGGTTATTATTAATCCTACACGTTTATTATAAAGAAAACACAACATGATTATGTGTATAGAATGTTCCAGCGGGGTTGGCGTGCGAAGCACGCAGGGGTTTCCCTTAGTATACCCCCCCCCCCCACTTAGTTTGCGAAATAATAAACACCAATTGGTTTTGGTATAAAGATTGGATAACACATAAGTTACAAATTTTAAGAACCATCGAATGACTGAACAGATTTACATGAATCATATAGCTAAGAACACTCTCGATCAAGTCAACGTTCAAACAAAACAAAAATATATACAAATTGGTTTATCCGTTTGGGAGTTACAATGCCACAGACGGATATACATAGGCACGCAGATACACGGACACACAGATACACATATACACAGATACAGAGACACACATATACACAGATACACAGACACACAGATTTACAGACACCCCGCTACACAGACAGACAGATACATAGACACACACCTACACACACCCACAGATACACACACACACACAGATACACAGACACACAGATACACAGACACACAGATACACAGACACACAAGTTAAACTTAAACAACCCTCTGTTTGATATTCTGTATCTTTTACCGATTGACTGAACCAAGCAGTGAAATGGAAATGTCAAATGTTTGCATTAGTAGAAGCGATAAGTCACTGACATAAACAAGATAATCTTCAAGCTTGGAGCAATCCTACGTTCCATACTATTTATAAACTTCGAATTTAAATAACCTCTCGTATCTAGATAAGAGATAATGCAATCAAATCTAGGGCAGAGCTGCAGTATTTAAACTGCAGGCATTGAGTGGAGGGGGAAATTACAATTGTTCCATGTTTAACTTAAAAACAAAAGAAGATATTTAAAAATGTTTTGCTATTTTTTAAACGTTGGGAACAATTAGGGATTAATATTTTGTTAAATTTGAGTTGAGTTGGGAGGAATGTCTTCAGCATTTAACGGAGGCAATTGGAGATTTCTTGCTCGGTAAGTGCAACAGGCTTGGCAATAAACAGGATGTCCCATAGGTAAACAGTGAAACTTCGGGAATGTATTCTATGGGTCAAAATAAAGAGGACATCAAAAATAAAATGTTTTCTAAAAACGCTTCGTTTTTCAAATATCCGTCATTTAGTATTTTTAACAAAATAATTTATATCTAGAAAACGGTTTGACTGATTGAGTTAAAACTTAGCATTACGGTTAACCTAATAATGATCTATCTAAATAAAAAAAATCAATTCTATCCAATCATGCGTTTCAGAATGGCGGCTGTTTGAAAATTTCAAACCTAAATTACTCAAAAACCATCCATTGTAACAAAAAATGTGAAGACACCTTTTCTGTAGCCCTTTTGATTCCCTATCGGACGGTGTACCTGTCAAAACAAGCGGATGAAGGATAATAGTTCAGTTATGTGTAATTGGTTAGTTCAACCCTGCATCCTACACCAACACAGTAAACACAATAATATTGTATGTACATTTGCTGTCACCTTTAACTCAGCTAGTATCCTCTATCCGATTGTTTTGACAGTTGCACCGTCCAATAGGGAATCAAAACGACTACAAAAAACGTTTCGTGACATTTTTTGTATTTTTCTGAAAACATATTATTGTTAGGTTAAACGTAATGCCAAGTTTGAACACAATCAGTCAAACAGTTCTCTAGATATTGAATTATTTTGTTGAAAAATACAAAATGGTGGATATCTGGAAAATGAAGCGTTTTTAGAAAAAAAAAATATTCTTGATTTTCTCTTTATTTTAACCCGTATAACTATTTCTGGCTGTTTACTTATGGGACACCTTTATATGGGAGTTAATCAGTGAATTCAACTAGTAATGTAGCAAATATTTATTTATTTTCATGTCTTTGTCCCCCCCCCCCCCGCAACATTTGTTAATATTCATATTGTTGTTGGTAATCTTTGCTTACTTGTCGTAATTAGTTAATTTTCAGTTATCATCGGCTAAGAAAAAATAATATTAGTAAATAGTATTTTGTGATTGTGTGTGTGTGTAATTATGTATGGGTGTCGGTACTTATGATAACTATTTCTTATTATATTAATTTAATTAATGCATTGTTAGAGTTAAGCAAAATATTTCCATCCACACCATGCATTTAACCTGCATCTAATTATAAACCTACCATAGACCTGCTAATTGTAAAACCATTTACTATCCACATACATTTTAAAATACTGAATTATACAAACACCGTAAACCCAAGGTACGGTTTACAACTTGCGCCTGTGTGGTTAGACGGGCATTAGTCACCAGAAAGTTTCTGACCACATTAGTGCCAACCTTCCAGAAATGAATGCCGTATTTAACTACTGTGCATGCAAATGTAAAGTAAACTGGGTTTGGTTGGGTTTTATATTTAAGACTTTATTGTATGCTTTTATTCAACTCACTTTACGGTCCATGGTTGCCGCTATGTATTAGGGTGTATGCGTATCACATAACTTGCGCCGTGTTAGTGTAGCGTTACCAGTAAGTATCAGAGCTGTCATATCGAAGCTTTTAACTTTAGTTACCCGTAGCGTTTTTATAAGAAAAAATTAATAGGTGATATAAAATAACACATTTACAAATTATTAAAAATAAGTATTACATAATTAAATGTTATTAAATTTTTATTTAATTTGTATAAATGTAGATAAAACCAGTCAAATCAGTTGCTTAGATAAAGCATAAACAACTTTCATTTTAGTACGAAAATTTGACT
Organism: Philaenus spumarius; assembly: GCA_018207615.1. Taxonomy (NCBI): domain Eukaryota; kingdom Metazoa; phylum Arthropoda; class Insecta; order Hemiptera; family Aphrophoridae; genus Philaenus; species Philaenus spumarius. The sequence goes on from JAGFPH010011408.1 coordinate 20,173, forward strand.
TAATGAGGCCGTTAAAGTGCGAACACATATATAAATACATATGTAATTTTTTATGACACCCCAAAACGTGTTATGGAGACCATGATCGGTGCTCATTTAATACTCCCGACCTTAGGTGTCACCATGCGATAGTGCAATAACTCATCTTTACTATGGAATTTCGCTAATATCACAAGGTCCGTGTATACTTATAGACATTATGATGATGTTTTACGGAAATTGAGAGAATGTTGAGTAGATAGTGTAGGAAATATTTTTCTTCCTCTAATTACATTTACATCTTTCCCTACAACAAAGTAGAAATAAACGGTACCAGGAACTGGCGCACAATTTCTCACAAACATATTTAAATTATTAAACAGATTCACTGTGACTTCATAATTGTAGTAGGGGTAGGAGAGGTGATATTAAAGTAAGAGATTAACTAATAAATATTATTATTATTAGCTAGAGAGAAAACTATTCGATCGATTTCGAACAAATTTGCACCAAACACGTCAATTAGGCCTGTATAGATGCAAGAAAAAAGATTTAGAACATTTTTGAAAAATAACCCCATTTTCAGACAAAAACCCAGAAAATCATTATTATTATTATCAGCTAAACCAGAATTTTTAGAAAGATTCGTTTTTTTTGCATATGGTAGGGTACGTTTAGGGCTGCAAATAAGCCAAATTTTATCAAAATCGTTAGAACCGTTTTTTTTATATAAAAATAATAACTGAGTTTTTGGGGTTTTCTTGGCCAAAAAGGGAGTTGTTTTTCTAAATTTTTCAGTGTAGTGAGAAAGTAATATAACACTTAAATGTTTTATTGGAGGGAAGGTTCCCCACTGATCGTTACAGAGGAACGGATTGTCAGAGCAGCTTCTTATATTTATCATTTAAATCCCAGAAGATTGCTTTCAATCCATGAACACGCACAACCCTTCCAGCTTAAGGCTTAAAACTACCCTCCACATCTACACCCTGGTTTCATTTCAAGGGATGTATTTCCTGCGGATATATTAATAGCGTGCCATAAATCTTAGATACGTACGAGGTTTACAAACTGAAAGTGAAAGAAAATTTATATTTCATACAATTACACAAAGAAAGTCCTTTAAACAATTGTATTAAATTAAAAACATAACCAATCCCACTACTTATTTTACATTTCACTATTTATAACTAGAATACATTATTTATGAATATAAATACATCCTTGTGTTGTCAAAATAATCATTTATATAAATTTAAAGACGAGATATTAGTTCATTTAACTTCGTAAACGTTCGTACATCTTCGTATAACATATAAACAAATTACATTATTAATTTCGTCATTATAATATTAATAACTTCTAAATCGCTATTGATATATCAATATGAAATTAAAAAGCAATTAAAAGATAGTATTTGTATCTTTATTTTGGTGTATAATAATGTATACAAATACAAAGTTTTAACAAACAGGTCTTTAGTTTTATAATTGTACACACTTACCGAGATAAAAGTCCCCTCACCATAGTTAGGTAGGTCTAAATAAAGTTGGTTGTTTTAAAAAGTGTGTTTTTAATGTTGAATTTCTGAAGCTTATCTAATTAATCAGCCTGTGATTTTCACATTGCTTACTACTAGTCAACTAATATAAAAATATGTATAATAATATGTAAATTGGCTTAAAATTTACAGAAAAATATTTCTCTTTTAAAAATCCGGATCACCTGATCTAACATGTATGGACTTCTATTTATGGGGAAGACTCAAAGGAATTGTGTACAGAAATCGGCCTACTACAAGAGAAGAAATGCAAGATAGAATAAGAAATGCAGTGGCGTCGATAAACACGTAGGAAGTACTGCGAGCAGTTGATTCCTTTCCAACCCGTGTTGATTTGTGTATGGAAGAAAATAGACGACAATTTGAACACCTGTAAGCTGTTCCAGGGAATTAACCGGTGAGCAGTTATTTTTTAAGCCTACTTATAACGTACACAAAAACTCAGTAGTTCTAAGAAAAACTATATTTTTCTGTAAATTTTAAGCCAATAGAGAAACGAAAAAAATTCAAATATGAAAAATGTTGATAATTGTAAGGGCTTCAATTTGATATGTAAGATGACCCACATTACAATTTGAAATTTTTGAGATATTGACTTTTTAAACTTCTAAAAGTTGTAAATTTTGAAACCTGCTAAAAATGTGAGAAAACCTACCAAAATTAGGTATTGTTTGAAAGGTCACATCTTTGTCAATTTACTTAAAAAATTGTAGCTGTTAAAAAAAAGTTTATGTCAGATGTAAAAAGATATGTAAACTTAAGTTTTTATGATGTTTCGGGCCACCCTGTATTGACGGTGCAAGATAAATGAAAAAAAATTGTTTTAATGATCAGTGTACCGAGACCTTTAAAATGAGGTACAACACGACCTATCTTTACATTTGAAAATTTCCCAAAAACCATCACCCACCCTAAAAAAATACCCTTTTGGGGCATTTTAGAGGGTTGAAAACATTTTTCCTGAATTCCTTGGGGTCGAAATAGCGGGTTATCAGTTTAAACTAAATGTCTAAGTATTCTCGTTGCAATGCTATACAAGCCGGCCACCCGCTCTGATGTATAAATACGAAATGTTAACACATATGCAGTTTTATAATCCTTATAATTGTACACATTTACCGAAATAAAAATCTCCTCAACATAGTTATGTGTCCTACATAAAGTTGGTGTTTTTTAATAGTATTTTTTTTAAATTATGTATTTCTGATGTACATCTAATTAATCTGCCTGTGATTGTTCATGGAGGCTTACTATTAAAATACATAAATTGTTTGTGATTTGCATGATACAATATTATGTTGTGTATGGAACAGTTTTAGTAAAGACCATGCCACGTTCAAAAACTAAATACGACTTCCTTTATTATTTTTAGTCTTTGTGTCAAAAACATGTGCTTTATTGGATAAAATACCAGTATCGATAATAATACAAAATTTGCATTCACATTCATTTTATAATCTGTAAATCAAATTGTTGTTTTAATATCCAGGGTGCCAAAAAAAAAAACCTAAGTGGACTGGCTATATAGAATGTTCTTTACAGTAAAATAAATGAAAAGTTTTCAGTAACTTTTTTCAAATTCGGCTTCTTTTAATCGAAATCCACCATTTTGTATTTTGAAAAAATCTACTATAACTCCAGAAATAAATATGATGTTGAATTCAAATTTGGTGTAAGCATTTTATATGTTACGATATTCAAGTGTACCTACCACAAAGAATTTATGTTAACGATTTTCAAAATGGCGGCCGTTACACATTTTTAACGTGGGATATCTCGAAAACCACTAGCTTTACAAAAAATTCACGAGAGACAAAATATTAAATTTACTAAACAAAAAACAAAATAATTTGCTTGTCTTTTCTGTAGGTCTAAGGATAACAGTTATCGAAGGAAAAAACTGAAAACACAATTTCTTGGTAGTTGTCAACGTCATCCAAAATTAGCTTAAAAAGGACATTTTTTAAATTATTATAGTTTTAATAAATAAGATAAAATCCACTGCTCTGGAATTTTGTGTCTATGCTAATTTTAAATGTTGTAGACAAATACCAAGAAATTGTGTTTTCAGTTTTTTGTCAACAACTCTTACAGAAACGGAAAAAAATCATTTTGTTTGTGTTAAAAAATATATTGTCTCTTGTATCTGTTTTGTTAGTTAACGGTTTTCAAGATATTCCAATTTAAACTTTTGTAACAGCCGCCATTTTGAAAAATATTTAAATAAATTCTTGGTGTTTTTTACACTTGTAAATCGTAACATACAACTTGTTTATACCAAACTTGAACTCAATACATAATCTATTTCTCAAATTGGAGTCAAAGTGAGTTTTTGTAAAAACAATGGCGGATTGCGAATAAACTAAGACGAACTCGAAATAAATTACTGAAATGTTTGTATTTATTTTAATTTATACAATACCATCCTTTATAACAAGCTAAGGTTTTTTGTAACACCCTGTATACTCGCGTTACGTTACTACATATACTGTACCTAGTTCTTTACAGAGCGAGGCTACAAAGCGAGCCATACTTTTAACCATGTCAGTAAAAGTTCGAGGCTAATTAAATATCGAGATACAAACAACATCTCCTTGTCTTGGCCGAACTGATATCCTGTCGCTGGTAATTAGATTTTACAAGTTGAACCAGGGCCGGGATTTGATTTGGGGATATGGAGTTCATCCAGAGAGGGGAAGTTGAGTTAAGGGTTGGGTTTAAAAATCTTTTGTAACGAAATTAAACTTGACACCATCGTACAATTAATTAGGCTTCGACGGTAACAAAAAGTCGAAAATTATTATAATCAATATTCAATATAGAACAAATTTATATTAACCTTGTTTAAAAAACTAAATAAATCGATCACGCAGTTGTATGGTATTTTAGGTTTTTATTGATTTTTTTGGGGAAAAAGACTATAAGGTCGTGTAAAAAACAAAATGAGCAGAATAATCTCCTATTAGTTATTTCATTGGATAAACCCGCAACAAAATTTAATTCTAGGGGGCACTCCACCTTTAAAAAAATTTTTTTTTTATAAAGAACCCTTATTCTTTTCAGGGGGGGGGGGGGGGGGTAATTTTTAATGATTTAACTAGGCTTCACTGTGGCAGACATAACTAAGTTGTATTTGAGATAGCCTCATTTTTATTTTTTTATTTTGACGAGGGCATTCCATTCTGCAACCTGCAGTATTGATATTAAATTATATAAAATATTTCTGTAAAAAATATGTTATTTAATTTTTCTATAAAAATGTTTAGTAAAATCTTTTTTTAATCATTTCTTAAAATCTTTATTATAGGAACTAATGTATATCCATACTACAGGTTGTACAATGAAATGTCCTCTTCAAAATAAAAACAAAATGATGAGGCTGTCTCAAATACAACTTGAGTTATGTCTGCCACAGTAAATGAAAAAGTGAGAAACAAAACTTTCGGATAACGGCCTAAAAAATTACTCAGTTATTAGGAGAATATACATGTACGCGTTTCGTTTTTAGGCAAAATAAACTAATTATAAGCATATTATCTATACTTATTATATATCAAATTGTTCAGAAAATCACAGGGAACAAAACTAGATGAAAACGCATTTTTGCATTTTTTGAATTTTTATCAATATGAAGGTGGAGTACCCCCTTAATCTAGTTCGAAAAATCTCAAAAATTGTCCACCTGCGGTCAAAAAACGAGCTTGGGGTTGGTGTTTTTTTTTTTTTTGCTAAAGAACTGGTCCGTATTTACTTTATCTCTGATGATTTTTTTGAAGCGTAAATTACTATAGGCGCACCTCGTCTAAAAATTGAGGGCGGTGGTTCGGATTTTACCATCACCCTCTACTATATATAGCGCACATGTGTATATAGCAGAGTATTTAATTTACTTGGTAATACCTCTGAAATGGACATCGTGCTTCCTCATTTAGTAAGATGTGTTAAAATAGTTTACTTGGTATTATGTCTGAAATGGACATTGTGCTTCCTCATTTCATAAGTTGTGTTAAAATAGTTTTCTTGGTAATACGTCTGAAATGGACATTGGGCTTCCTCATTTCATAAGTTGTGTTAAAATAGTTTACACTTGTTAATACCTCTGAAATGGACATTGTGCTTCCTCATTTCATAAGTTGTGTTGAAATAGTTTACTTGGTAACATCTCTGAAATGGACATTGTGCTTACTCATTTCGTAACTTGTGTTTAAATAGTTTACTTGGTGATAAATCTGAAATGGACATTGTGCTTCCTCATTTCATAAGTTGTGTTAAAATAGTTTACTTGGTAATATGTCTGAAATGGACATTGGGCTTCCTCATTTCATAAATTGCGTTTTTATTGAATATTTTCTATTCTTTTGAAGTGTTAATCACTTAGAAATCACCACAGAAATTGTATCACCACAGAAATTTACATTTCTCCCGTGTGGTCTTAAGCATACCTGGATTTTTGGAACGAAGTTCCTTAACGAGGGCTGCGATAGGAGTTAACAAATAGAAAATGTAATGCGTAACGGAACAAAGTGTTATTAATTTTTTGCTATGGCAATGACAAAAAATATAAAATACGACTAACGAAAAAGCGTTACCAAATTGGTTGCTACGGCAATGAATGCAAATACATTCAAGAAACACGTGTTTTGGTTTATCAATTTAAATTAAGAGACGATCGGTTCCGTCCGGCGTAGTTCAGATATTATCGTCAAGCGCTGAAATACATCCAATAAACACAAAATGTTGGTTCATCAGTCTAGGCCTAACCTAAAATGATTGTGTGTTTATTTAATTTATTTTGCCTGCCACTGCAACATACGTGTACAATAATTTTAGGTTAGGCCTAGATGGATGAACTAACATTTTTCGTTTATTTAATGCATTTACAATGAATGGACATTTAACTGTGTTTACCTTCTTAGCTTTATACTTAATTCTACACCTTTATTATTAAAGGTATGGAATTAAACGTATGGAAACAATCAACATTTATATAAAAAAATCTCATAATAAACGGAAATTGAAAGGTTAAAATTATGTGTGTATGTTGCCGTTAAGGCTGGTAAAAGAATTGAAGAAATGCGTGATGTACTACTTTCCTGACGGTTGTCCTATGACCGCACACATTTCATTTTTTACTTTAATTTTTGAGTTAATTGTTTACATACACTTTTCACGATCTAACAGCTGTTAATTTTTCATCGCCATTAATATCTAACAAGTTAGTGTTATTGAAGAATATTTTCAGGAATGCATTTCACTTACGTCCTCCAAAAAAGAAATCGAAATGAAGACAGACCTCTATCAAAATTGCGTGTCTTCTTTATTTCTATCTATTACAAATTTTCCATTTCTAATTTAAGAACTATCTATTCTCGAGTGCCTACATTCCCAACAGAACCATTACAGCCTGGAATAACACATTTCCGTTTTACAAAGAAAGGGAACCAATGGCGTGGAAGACACGATGTAGTCAGCACTGGTAAGCCTGTATTTACAGAGCAACGCCTCTTAGATATCGACTGATTTTTACAGTCTCTTTGGGGGTTTTGTATGGTTGCCATCAAAAAGCACTTAGCCTCTCACGCCCCTTTTACTTCTTGTTTCAATCGCGGGCTACTTGTAACCCTAGACTAATGCCAATTGCATACTTCAGCTTGATTGTACGTGCGTTTGAGGTTACAGTTGGTTTATCATTGAAAGTAATATGTTTTAATGCTAAATAATTGTAATTATCTTTATATATTATTTCTCAAAGGTGTTTCTGTCGCCAAGCGATATCTCCCTTAATTCTTCATCAAAATTAATTATTCTAACATCATTTTAAAGCTTATGTTCCCCGCTATTGACGAAAAACAGACAAACAACTTAAAATTTATGTTTTCGTTACAAAAATTTACTACAAAATTTGTATATTATACTTCTTACAGTTCTTAATGAACGGCGCCATCTATTAACAATCTGTTTAACCAGCATGACAGCTGTTAGTTAGATTGTTTACATTCTATATGCGAGTGTAATCTATCACGCAAATCAATCAAATTAAATCACCGTAAAGCGTTGTACATTTTTATAAACAGTTATTTGCAAACCAACGTAAATAAATATACGTAATTAACTGAATAAAATCAACTTATTAAATCAGGAAAGTGTAGGCCTACACCTAACTTGAAAAATATTCGCACGGGTCAGCTAGTGGAATCTATATGTATATAATCCAAATACCACTCACTGACTCATTCATCACGAAATCTCGAAAATTGGAATGAAATTTGGTATGTAGCTTCCTCTAAGGCCCTAGGTGCTCGATAAGAAAGGTTTAAAAAAAATTAGAAATTTTAGGGGGGTTTGGGGGAGCCAAATTTACTAAAAAAACCACCGAACGGGTTGGAATGAAATTTGGTACGTAGCTTCCTCTAAGGCCCTAGGTGCTCGATAAAAAAGGTTTAAAAAAATCGAAATTTTAGGGGGGTTTGGGGGTGTCAAAGTAACTGAGAATCCACCATATTTAACTTTGATTTGTCTCTCCGTGCAAAGCCGGATCGGGCCAGCTAGTTTTTATAAAATAATATGAAAAAGTTTTAAATTTTATATTCAATAAAACAGCTGATCTGAATCAAAAACCTTAGTAACACAATTCTAGAGGTGGGTTATTCAGAACCCAAACACGTTTTTTGAATCCATTTATAATCATTAACACAGCAACCAAATTGGAAAATTTACAATCAGTCACTTTTCACAACCGACACTTTTTTCAGGTTAGTTTAACAAAATAAAAACAAACAAAAAATAAACGAAAAAGGCTTATTGTATTTTATTTTAAACATCAGACGTGAATCATAAGCTCAACCCAATTTTAGGTAGGCCCGTATCGAACAGACGCAAGTTTCTTGAAAGCATTTACAATTATTACCATATCAACCAAACTGGCAAGTTTAGAATCAGGTAATTATTCTTCGCAAGCGACAGTTTTTTTAGGTTAGGTAATAGTAAACACAAACAACGAAAAGGGCTTGCTGTATCATAATTCAAACACCAATCACTTTTAACATCAGTGTCAATTTTATTGTTAACATGAATAGCCTATTTGACCAATTTGAAATACTGCTTTACCGTATCACGTTTTGGTCATGTTTTATAACTTGAAAATTGCCTCTCACCCATATAAAGATGTCTGTAATCAACCGTCACTTTCGTGAAAATATCATAGTATGCAATAATCAGTTTGCATTCGCTTCGCCTGGAAGGTTGTAGAGCGAAGCGAGCAATGCGTGTATTGTGACTCAGAAACAACGCATACGATAATGTTGAAACTCGTACGCACTGCCTTGTGGATTACGTTACTAAATCTATCCAAATGATGAAATGAATTTTTTCGTTTATATTGTTGCGATTTTTTTTACGTGGTCGAGAATTTTCGCTAAAAGAGTACGAAGACTAAACAAATTTGCACGGTATAATAGGTTTCTAACGAGAAAATTTAAGAGATATTAACTTGGAAATGAAGTCAATTGCGATGTGGGACATGATTAAAAACCTCTTAATTAGGTTTATGTAATTAATGGAAAATTTCCATAAGAAAGATGAGCTATAGGAGTGACTCTATGGTGAGACCTAAGGTCGGGAGTGGTCAATGAGCAACGATCATGGTACCAAGAACAAATTTTAGGGTGTCGTTAAAAAAAATTAGATACAAGGGTGTCCCTAAACACTTTAGCGGGCTATACAGGATCGGAGGTATTCATTGAAAAATGTTTAAATGTTTATTGAATTTATTTACATTCTTTACCATAACAACCAACTTAGCACGTTTAGAATCTGTTGGTTATTTGTTTTTTTTTTTAGGTTAGAATGTAACGAAGAAAACGAAAACATTTTTTGTTACATGTTATTAATAAAACAGTTGATTTGGATCGTAACCTTAACACAATTTCAGGCTAGACATTTACTGAACTGACATACAATCTTGAAAGCATTTAGATTTATTATCATATCAGCCAAATTGGAAAATTTATAACTATGTAATTATTCTTCACAACCAACAGTTTTTTTAGGTTAGGTAGTGGCAAACACAAACAACGAAAAAGATTTAGTCCTTACTAATATTATAAAGAGGTAAAATGTGTTTGTTTGTATGTAGGAGGTAATCTCTGGAACTACTGAACCGATTGAAAAAATAGTTTTACTAATGAAAAGCTACACTATCCCTGAGTAACATTGGCTGTAATAAAAGTTTTTGTAAATTTAGTCGGAAAAATCCTAGGTTATACCTAGACTGTTGAACCAACACATGTATTCACATTTATTATCATGGAAACCGATTGAATAAAATAACAGATAAAACAGCTGTTTGCTACAATATTTCCATTAACAGCTGATTTCAAAGTTTGAAGCAATTATTTGTATTTCTAACTTTTAGGTTAGGTTTTTATTAAAAATAAGCCTTGCTGGTTCTTTTAACCTTTATTTATAACTGCTGTTATAAAATATACGAGATGACTTGATTTTACCATTTTCCATTATTTACCATCTTAGCTTTGGGGTTATTGTTAATCCTACATCTTTATTTTAAAGAAAACATAAAATGATTATGTGTATAGAAGGTTCCAACTGGGTTTATTACGCAGGGGTTTCTAAATAAATAAGATAACATACATGGCTCGGACATGTTGTTTAGGCTAATTGTTTATTATGTACACAATTACCAAGAAATTATGTTTTACCAGTTTTTTTTTTTTTTTTTCAATAACTGGGTTATCCTTTGACCTACTAGAATTCATTTTGATAAAAACAATTTTTATTTCAATATCTCTAAATTTAGTAGGAAGAAACTCTTATGTTAGGTCTAGAATAAACCTTGAATGTATTTGCTTTCATTACCATAGCAACAAATTGAATAAAATAACAGATAAAAGAGCTGTTTGCTCTAATATTTCCATTAACAGCTGATTTCAAAGTTTGTTGTATTTCTAACTTTTGTGTTAGGTTTTTATAAAAATGTAGACCTGAGCCTTGCTGGTTCTTTTAACCTTTATCATAACTGCTGTTATAAAATATACGAAATAATTTGATTTGAACATTTATCATTATTTACCATCTTAGATTTGGTGTTATTATTAATCCTACACCTTTATTATAAAAAAAGCATTACATCACTATGTGTATGAAAGGTACCAAAGGGGTTGGCGTGCGGAGCACGAATTGGTTTCACTAGTGTATGATAATTCAAACACCTATCACTAACTATGTGAAATTTATGTTTTACTTTGCCTATTTGACCTGTTTGAAATACTGAATCACAGTATTACACTTTGGTCATTTTTTAAACTCGAAAATTGCCTCTCTTTTATTTAAAAATTCTCAGTATTAATCGACCATCATTCGTGTGAAAATAACATAGTATAGAATAATCTATTTGGAGTTACTTTGCCATGGGGTTAGGGATCGAAGCGAGCTGGGGTCAGCTCTCTAGATACGTATCAAATTTAAAATTAAGGCAATATTTATTTCACAGTAAATTGTCAGTTAAGTTTAGGTTTGTTTTATTTTTAAAACCTAATTATATACAAAAATGATGGAAATTTAACTTATCCTTCGACTACATCGAAACACAACGCGAATCGGAAAAAAAATACGTTCAACCAATTCGATTAATACGTTTGATGGTGATCCCAATCTTTAACAGGGAAAGGGGAGGGGAGGAAGATTGTAAACTGCTCTCCTCTAATTGGATCTGTGATTGAGCTGCCATCCCCCGCGCTGAAACCTTGAACGTCGAAGTACGTTTAGAAAAGACGGGGGCACGACTATCACATGGTGAGATTGGAAGTTTATCTAACGGGGGGAGTAATAATGTCGTTAAACGTATTGGGGGTGCAATTTACTGAACTTGAAATCAGTTGAATAATTCGACCACGCAGCTGAACCGCTGACGTGAGTCGAGCAAATTACCTAAATTAAATTATGTGTTTTAGTGTTTCAACCGACTATTTTGGAAATTGATCTACTCAAGAAGGCACTGAATAGTTGCCTTTGTGTAAGAAATATATTAGTAGAATTTGTTTGCTCCTAAGCCTACATTTGAAAATTTCCCAAAAACCTACCCCCACCCTTTTGGGGCATTTTAGAGGGTTGAAAATATTTTTCCTGAATTCCTTGGGGTCGAAATAGGGGGTTATCAGTTTAAACTAAATAATGTCTAAGTATTCTCGTTTCAATGCTATACAAGCCGGCCACCCGCTCTGATAGGGTTGAATGTAGGGCTTTTTATTGATATTTCATTAAAATGGCCACCTTCAGCATCCGAAGCGCCCTACATTCGAAAACTAAATTTGAGTTATCTCCGTCATTTACGACTCAATTATTAAAAACCATATATCGTCGGATTTCTCTTAAAATAGTCTAACAACTTTGTGTCTTTAATTTTTGTAAAATTTATAGTTTTCCAGATAATTTAACATTAGAAATGTTCAACTGCCGCCATTTTGAAACACGTTGTTGCAAAAAACAAATTTAAAAAATAAAATGTACCCTAGATGAATATTCATACCCAGTTTCACGATTATATCTTAAACCGTTTCTGAGATATTAAGGTATTTGTAAAAATCACATACAGACGGACAGACAGAAAACAGAGCGATATAGGACACATGTTGTATTGTATTATTTGCTTGTTTTTAGCTGACAAACAATCCCCTAAAATTTCGGAAAGTCAAAGCTGGACTCTGTATATTTGCGACTGTTTTTAATAATTATTATCCTTCTTACAACCAAATACAATAGTTATTGTTGAAAATACACAACTTTTCAACTGCAGATAAAACTGCACAAACTAATAGAAACCTCGAAACATAACCTATTTCCTTAGAACTTTGTACCACTGATCAGCTGTACGAATGATAAACGGTCCTGTCAGTACACATATTGCCAACCTTATAAAACAAAAATATGCTACTAAACTAAGTACGACACAAAACCGACTTAATATTTTTCATTTTGCAGGTAGTAAATTTGTTTCAGTTGGGACTTTTATGTCCCAGTAGTTGTAAAGGGTTATCCCCTTGACTTTTAAACACCATTTGTATATAAAATCAAATCTTCAAATTATAGAAAACAGTTTGTATTGAAAAGTAAAACTACATGTTCAAAGCTATTAACAAATTTAATTAACTTTAATGCAAGTTTAATTTAATTAGATTTCCTAACTACAATTAATTATTAAATACAGAACAGAACGGTATGAGAGCATGTTTAATTAGACTAATTACAGACACAAGTGTGAAACAAGAGACAGGCAATCACACTCCATAAATACATATTGCTGATAATGTAACCTTTGCTGCTTCATTGCGTTAGTCTGTCGAAAAACATTGTTTCTACAGTATTTTATTTTTCTAGATTCTACAATATTACCTATTGGCCATCCTATTACTTTAAATGAGAAATTCTTGTATCTTTGTATCTGTCGCGGATCTCGAAAACGGCTCTAACGAATTCAAAGACATTTTGTATTTAGGTGCAGTTTTGATTTTTAAGTACACCCATATAGTTGTATTTCGTGTAAAAACGCAATTTTTTTAGAAAATCTAATTTAAAAGTTGAAAAATGTTAACACAGGGTCTTATGGGTTGCCATGTTAGTTACAAAATAACAACGAAATCTATATCTATACTAATATTATAAAGAGGTAAAGTTTGTTTGTTTGTTTGTTTGTTTGTTTGTATGTAGGGGGTAATCTCTGGCGCTACTGAACAGATTGAAAAAAATAGTATTACTAATAAAAACCTACACTATCCCTGAGTAACATAGGCTATAATTCATTTCGGTAAAAACCTTTTTTTATTTTAATATTTGTAAATTTAGTCGGAAAAAATCTTAGGTTAGGCCTGGAATGATAAACCAACACATGTATTTACATTTATTACCATAGCAACCAATTGAATAAAATAACAGATAATATAGATGTTTGCTTCAATATTTCAATTAACAGCTGATTTCAAAATTTGAAGCAATTATTTTTGTATTTCTAGCTTTTAGGTTAGGGTTTTAAAATGTAGACCTGAGCTTTGCTGGTTCTTTTAACTATTATTAACTGCTGTTATAAAATATAAGAAATAATTTTGTTTGGACATTTAACATTATTTACCATCTTAGTTTTGAGGTTATTATTAATACTACAACTTTATTATAAATAAAACATAACGTATGTTTTTAGAAGGTTCCATTGGGGGTTGGCGTGCGAAGCACGCAGGGGTCTCCCCTAGTAGTAAATAAAGCGATCAAAACAGCTGTTTATAAACAAGCCAATTTATACTGTTTCAGCACGTTGGAAATAGAGTGGAATAGAACTGGGATTGAGTATTATCCAAAATCAGCTGTACATTGGATAGTTTGTAATTACTGTTAGAAAAAAAGCTAATTTATACTGTTTTAGCACGTTGGAATTAGAATAAATTGGGCCTGATTTAACAATTTATTTTGTCAAAAAAAAAAAAATGTAAACTTGGCAAAGATGGATAAATTCTAATAGTCAATTGTGTAATATAGGCCTGACTCATTTCTGAAACATAGTATTGAGTTTATGTTAATCCTGCAATAATTTTACTATATTTAGACCTGGTTTCAAAAATTTAGTTGACAGAAGATAGTAGAACTAGGACTAAAATCGTAATGAAAGCCTCTCACGTTTCTAAAGCATGTCTTTGAGGTTATAATTAATCTTGTAATTATCGTTAATATATTTAAGCCTGGTTTCATAATTTTACAAAACTATGAACAAACGAGCCAAAGATTAACGAGATTCCTTAGCGAATTTTCCAACTGCGAGCGAAGCGAAGCAGCCATCTGAGGCCGAAGGCCGAGGCGGGGTTGGGACGCGAACCGTCTAGGGGCAGAGCCCCTAGTATACATAAAAGCAAAATACTACTCACTGACTCATTACGATTTCTCAAAAACTACTCAACGGATTGGAATGAAATTTGGT
>JAGFPH010011409.1:16990-34682 GCA_018207615.1 Philaenus spumarius
TGCAGGAAGAAAAGCAATAAGGTTTATTTTGAGCCAGTTTATGGGAACAAAATAGCAGACGTATATAAAGAGTATCAACAAGTTTGCTTAAGAAATGAAAGTGGCCCAATTAAACCTGCATCAATGGCTACCTTTGACAAATACATTGTAGATATGAATTTGTCATTTCAACCACCTAAGAAAGATAGGTGCGATAAATGCATTATGTATGAATCTGGAAATTTGGACGAAGACTCTTATCGTAAACATACTGATAAAAAAGACAGAGCTCGCGAAGAAAAAAAAACAGATATTAAAAAGGCAGAAGAAGGTTTGTGTATGGTTTTAACCCAAGATGTCCAGGCAGTGAAAGTTTGCCCTAGCTTAAATGCTTCGGCATTATACTATAAAACAAAACTCTGTTGCCACAATTTTACTGTGTATGATGTAACAAAGCAGAGTGCAAAATGTTACTGGTTCGATGAGAGCCAAGGAGATCTTACTGCAAATACATTCGCTAGTTGCATGATCGACTACTTGCAAGAAAACTGGGATGGTACTAAACCAATAATAATTTGGAGTGATGGTTGCACTTCACAAAATCGCAATTCCATTGTTTCTAACGCACTCCTTTGTTTCTCCAATCAAAACAACATTGAATTAACCCAAAAGTTCTTGATTAAAGGACACACACAGATGGAGTTTGATTCCATCCATTCGCTCATCGAACGGCGCCTTAAAGATAAGCCAATCCATCTTCCCAGTGACTTAATTAGGTACACAAAAGAAGCAAGGATCAAACCTTGTCCAATTGATACTAAAATGCTTAAATATGACTTTGCCAAAGACTATGCACAAAAAGACCTAATGATATACGACAGTATTCGACCTGGTCGGAAGCCAGGTGATCCAAAGGTTACAAACATTAGGGCTATTCATTACAGTCCAGGTGGTAAAATCCAAATACAACTGGATTTTGATAAGCCCAAAATTGACATTCCTCAAAGAATGAAAAGGCAATGTCCGCAGTTATCACATTTCTCCAGTGTACATCAAACTCCATTAAAGATAACCAAAAAGAAGTGGAAACATCTCCAGGAACTGAAAAGTGTCATTCCTCCAGACTGCCACTCTTTCTACGACCTTCTGCCATACAATGAGTCTAGTTAGAAGATAGAATAGGTAAAGACAAAATACAATCATTACAAGTCCAAGAACAGTTTTTCAACTTGTGAATTTCGTTCATTGAAATCGGGGGAGTTTTCTGTAAGGACTTTCAGTGAATTCGTTGAGATAAAGAGTTCTATTTTTTCACTACCTATTGTATTTAGTATGCCTTTAATAACTAACAAGCATTTCAGAGTAATTTTATTTTATTATGTAATCATGTTATTAACTATGTTAATAGTTATGTTGTTTTATTATGTAGTTATTTACAGAGGGTAAGTTTTTGTCTACCTTTAATGACTTAACTGTTTTGTATTCTGTTCACCTTAAACAACTTACCTTTTTTGTATTTAGGTTACCTTTAACTTAAATGTCTTTATATGTAGATGCAATTAACTTGCATACAGATTTTTATACATTTTATTTTATTATGTTATTAACTATGTTAATAGTTATGTTGTTTTATTATGTAAGTTATTTACAGAGGGTAAGTTTTTTGTCTACCTTTAATGAATCACCGTTTTGTATTCTGTTCACCTTAAATAACTTACCGTTTTTGTATTTAGGGTACCTTTAAAAAACTTAAATGTCTTTTAATTATTTACTATATATATTAAAATAGAGAGTGATTTTGTTTATCTTTAAGAACTTACTTTTATTTCACATTTTCTTTACGTTAAATACTTACATTTATTCCTTATTATGTATACGTTTGTCATATTCTCTATACCTATTATAACTTTGTAATGTAATAAATATAAATTTAAAAATACACAAATATTTTTTATGATCTTATCCTTTTATTAATATTTATTTTATGATTATTACACTTAAATCCTTTAACGTAAGTACAAGTGATATCTCGTATATAAATAATTTGTTATAGTGAAACCTCGTATGACCTCGTATGTTAGCCACACTAAGATGTGAACCCTCGTAAGTCAGTTGTTTTATTATTAATAAAAATAAATCCATGTTTTACTGTCACATTGCATTTATCAATCATTTTTGTGTGTTATTAAAACATAATTCCTGAATAAATGTAAATAATGAATTTTATATACAGTTTTTACCTTCTCCTGAAAAGTTGAGGTTTTTGACTTACGAGTTGTCACACCTTAAGTAACGATATGCAAAATATAAATTTTTATATAATTATATTTATTTTTAGTTAAGTAATTAACTGCCATTATTTATTTTACTAAAAACCAAGGTTATCTAAAACTGAATCTCTACCACGCTACGTTATTTCTCGTCAGTATCAAGTAATTTAAATAAGATATTGTGATATCCTAATCACTTCCTTGTGTTGAGATGTTTGGAAAATTTTTCTTTATCTTCTTTTCATTCTAATGTAACATTTTAAGTTTCATAAAAAGACCTAAAATAAAACTCGAGATTTTTAAAATGTATCGAGAAATTTATGGCAGAATCGAGAAAAATATAAGCGAGAAATGAATTTTATTCTTGACGACGATATTGAGTTATTTCTTGTTCCTAGTCGAGAGTTTCGAGATCTTGCACACCCCTAGTTATAATACATTATAATATTTGCTTTGAGGTTATAAACTGTATATAAATACAACCTTTTATCATCAATATATTTGTTCATACAAATTTAAAGAAGAGATACCTATTCGTTCAGCTTCGGAAACATTCGTACATCTAAACAGCTGGTTTCACCCATCATCTGTAATACTTAAAGAAACCCAGTGTAGATTATAGTTTGGAGATACGTTTACAACTTTAATCATTATAATTTCTTGTGAAGTTGATTTTTTTTAATATGAGTTATAGAACTAATGTAGGCTATAATATATGTTATAATATTTGATTTGAGGTTATAAACTGTATATAAATACAATCTTATATCATCAATACGTTTATACAAATTTAAAGAAGATACCTGTTCGTTTAGCTTCGGAAACATTCGTACATCGTCGTATAACATATAAACAAATTCTATAATTAATTTCTTCACTTTAAAATTAATAACTTCTAAATCATTTGATCTATCAATATGAAATGAAAAGCAATTAAAAGATAGTATTTTTATCTTTCTTTAAATGTATAATAACTTAGGCTATGTAAATAAAAATATTTAACAAATAGGCCTACAGTTTTATAATCCTTGTAATTGTACACATTTACCGAGTCAAAAATCCCCGTCAGCATAGTTAGGTAGGTCTAGATAAGTATTCTTTAATGTTGTTTTTAAATAGTTTGTTTTTTAAACGATGTATTTCTGATGTGTATCTAATTAACCAACCTGTGATTTTTCACGGGGGCTTACTAGTTTTAAAAGTAAAAACGATATGACAGCCACTTTATAAATTAATGTTATTTCGTACTTTTATACATGTTATATTGTTTTATGGTTAGATGCTTTCTTCATTAAATCTGTAGATTTTATTTATAATATCTTGTTTAAATATCTAATGACTTGTCTTACGCAATGTACATTGTCAAAAGGTCTAAATAAAAATTAAGGAATAAATGAAGAACAAAAAATACTCTGCCTATCAGGAGGCCATTTTATACGACCACTTCTAATGAGCGATGGTTTAATTTTTATAGGACTTACTTTGGGCTTCCCTCGAGCTTCTAGACCGTCAGTCAGGTACTGCACAAGTATCCACAACTCCGCCACACAGCTACAACTAAAGACCGACTTGTGTAGAAGATCTTGCGACTCAATCTGAGAAACAAAAAGATTAATACATTTAAAAAAGTACATAAACTAAAACATAAACAATCAATCAGAAAGTTGAAATTAAATTCCTTATATGACTTGATAGTAGATTTAGACGATAGTAACTTGCGAGCCTAATATTCCAACACCACCACCCTATCCGAACATTTACATTCAATCCTGACTAGGTTGTAGACGTGAAAGGATACATCCAGATTTTAAATCGATTCTTAAATCAACTGACAAGCCATATAATCATGGTGCACCATTCAAATTTAATGTCAAGTGTAATGTGTATGTGGTTTTTAATATGTATTAAGAAGACTTGTAAATGACCCAGTAAGATCGAAATTGCGGACGTCAATATACAGGACGCCTAGATCATACATTCAAGGTAATGTTATAATTATACTTTAATTTAAAATAAACTGCAATAACTATTCTAGGAACCAAACTAACAAAGTCAAACATGTTTCAATTTAACAACAGTTTAAGTAGGCAATGTGAATATGTTAAGGCCTTAACCATAAGTGTTGAGTACCTTAACTCTCACCTTTTCAAACCTTGCGATAGCCAGCAATATTAAATCCGACACTAACAGCGATATCGCATGCTCCAAAGTCGAATCATTGACACACTTCCTCTGGTCAAACACTGATCCGTAATCTAATGATTGCGACTCTGCTACGTCCGACCTGGTTTTAATATCAGCCAGTGTAGCGACAGTAGTGACATGCAGCCAGCGTAAATCTAAGTGGCAGTGAAACAGGTGGTGAGCAGGCTGTGAACACTGTAATAACAAAACAAAGATAAAATATAAGGAATATACAAGTTCTGGAGTTTAGGGTAGCTAAAAATTTAATGATGATAAAGCTAAATGAAAATCTAAAAGTGAATCACAAAATTCTCACGTTGAAATCGCTGGCAACATAGTCAATGATCGCCCAATGTGTACATACCTTTATAAGGTAAATGATTGGATACATATAATACATTCTTAGTAGGCCTACTAAAGTCTTAAAATAAATCTTACACATTCCAAGTTACCTTATTGCCTAAAGCATTCGCTGCATGGTTTATTATATAATCAGGAAGATGTGTTATTTGTCTCAATAACAGCCTCAGTACGGCCATCTGTTCTGCCAGAAGAGGAACTAGCTCTTTTATAATCCAACTGTAATCAGCACGTTCCGATATTCTGGAAACAGTTCCAAATCTTAGTAAACAATGGGTAACTATCAAACCTCAAGTAAATCATCTGCCAATATGTTTGCATTTCAATTTCTTGCTACCTCCGTACACATCCAGAGGTATAGTAAGAAATTTTTTAAAGGGGGATAAGTTATAAGTAAAAAAATAAATGCGTCATATATTAAATATTGAAGTATACTCAGTTGAAACGTTTTTAATGAGTGATTACTGATAAAATAAAATATTTCATAACAGATCAATAGATTAATTAGAAATAATATTAACAATTTAATTAGTTAAATTAATTAACAAGCGACACTAGTTCTTTATCAGATGACGACTTTTAAAGTAAGTTACTCATTCGTATTTCTTTTTCCGTGCCTTGAATTGTATTAATTATTTGTTAGAATATATAAATATATAACATAGCTCAATACAGGAACATTTGATTGAAACATTCTGGGACCAGAAACTATAAGTTAGAATTTCAGGTTAGCCTATATTATTTTCTTCATATTTTTAGGGTAAATTCATTTTTCCGGGCGCCTTTGATCATGTTAATTCATTGTTAGAAAACATAAATACAAAACGTATATCAAAATGGGAAGATTTGGTTATGGCAAAGTAATAGCATACAATTACCTATTTCTGTAATAACTATCTGAAATAAAGACAAGATGCAATTATAAAGTTTACCTTGACAGATAATCCCGTATATATAAAAAAAATGAAATACAATTCCGTCTGACTTCACCGTAGTCTTTATTCAACGAACGTCCTGGTGCTGAACCTAGAACTCTGGTGTTCAACTTCGAAGCATTCTCTAGCATCATTAACTCGCTCCTGAAAATAAAGATAGAATTAAAATTATTTTCTAGAAGTAGGCCCAGCTATAAAAAATGCTTCACCTTACTGGAGAGCTTTTTAATAACAATATATATTGTTCTACTTACGTCTGATCTTCCAAATGTTTGTTCATTGCATTACGGCCGTTTCGACTATTTATTCAGTCACGGTCAAATGCGTTTTATCAAACAGTTATTATCAGGGCCGGATTAGCATTTTGGCGCCCCTAGGCCCAATAATTTTTTCCGCCCCCTAATCTGGTTAAAGTTACTTCCCCAAAAACCTTTATTAAAAAATTATATCAGGCCTAGGCCTATATGTTAATTGCTTAAACACCACTCCACAATGCAATTTTATCATTGCAAGTTTTTTGAGTAATTTACTTGGTTCTGGGCTTAACAAAATGCCGTCTTAAAGCACTTTTAGTAATTTTATGTATTAAATAGTGAGCTCACGTTTGTGGGACTGAAACAAAACGATCCAGAGCATTCCCGCAATAAAGCATGGACATTGCTATGTTAATAACTTACATTTTGTTCAATTTAGTCTTTTGGGCTAGTAAATAAAAAACTCTGTAATACATTATAAAATAGGTTTAATCTCAGAAATAATTTGTAACGAAGTTGAAGCGTAATGTTGAAAAATAGTTTAACTTTACCAATTAATTAATTACTTAAGTTTAATTTGTTCCAATGAACTTCAAAATTAGAAAGATTTTTTTGTAATCAATTCAAAAAATATGTTAAGTTATGGCTTTTTATTTTTATTTCTAGATATTTTTTTAAATATTTTTTTTTTCTCTCGGCCGTGCGCCCCCTGGGAGCTTGCGCCCATAGGCCCGGGCCTATTGGGAAATCCGGCCCTGTCGGTAGAATATATAACGTATGTACCTTGTCATACTGTTAAAACACATTAAGGATTTGACAAACATTTATGAACTCTTAACACATTTACACACTTTTAATTACCTTTAAAAAACACTTTCTTTATTTATTAAGGAACAAACTTTTTGCATTACACGACTGTATCCAACTGTGACTGATACTGTACTGACCAGGTATTATGTCATTCGTCCTCTGTTTCTAATCTTGATAGGAAACAAGAGAAAAAGATATCCACAAAAACCAAACCAGGAAACTAACAAATACACAGCAGCAGTACGCTATCATTTAATCAACATATTGATAAAATAGATCGAAATATTTTGAATGAGCACGGAATAAATGTAGCTTATACGACAGACAATAGCCTAGGCAAATTTACTAAAGCCGAAACCAACAAACGCCAACAATTACACAAAAAGCGGAATGTACAAACTAAATTGTAGTGATTGTAATAAATTTTATATTGGCCAAACGGGAAGAACCTTCCAAAAGAGACAGTTTTAAAGAACACATCCCCAATTCTAAAAAAACCAATGCAACAATAAAATCAATTTTCGCAGAACACTTGATAGATTACGACCACACTTACAAAGAAGTACATACGAAATATGGAAATTTTGCAATTCTCTCATAAAGGTAAACATATGGATGTACAAGAGCAATACGAAATATACACCCACAGAAAAAACATGCCGACAGATATAGGCTACTAAATGATAAACAAAATTTCCAGTAAAAAGTATTATTCGTTCTTCTGTCAAGTTTAGAAACAGAGGACGAATGACATAATACCTGGTCAGTAAAGTATCAATCACAGCCGGATACATTCGTGTAATGAACAAAGTTTGTTCCTTAATAAATAAACAAAGTGTTTTAAAAATGTAAAATTAAGTGTGTGTAAATGTGTTAGTGTTTATAAATGTTTGTCAAATCAGTAATGTGTTTTAAATGTGTTATAACAGTGTGACGAGGTATATATATACGTTATATATGGTACAGATAAAACGCATGTAACCATGACTGAATAAATAGTCAAAACGGCTATTTAATGCAGTGTACAAATATTTGGAGGAGCAGACGTAAGTAGAACAATATATATTATTATAAAAATAACATTAGTAACATTTTTAATAATAAATTTGGCAACCTACACCTATATTGTACCAACATTTTTATATTTTGTAGTTTTTGTAGAAACAATTTACAGTAAGTTAGGCCTATATAAAAAAAAAACACACATGTTATTCAGATAAACTACTTTTTATCATTCTCTGCCAACCACAGCTTAGTGGAATTTTAATTTTTTTAAAGAATCATTTAACAATCCTATCCAAATGTAATTTAAATTATTAAAAAGCTCTTGAAATAACCTTTTATCCAAACTTATAAATTTTAAATAAATACAAAAAGTTTAAATTGAATTTTAATAGCTTACATAAAACAGGATCATGTTTTTTCATAAAATTTTATAACAAAACTTTTTGAAAGTCGGTATAGCTGAAAATTGTAATAAATAACTATTTGGCAAGAAGGGTGCAACTGACTTGATCGCCTAGAAGCATAATTTGTCTACATGCAGTCACTGTATATTTACATAACTTAATAAAATAAATAACAGCTTACCTGACCATTTTAAACAGTAACTTGCAGTTGTACAAAATAGCAGATCCTTTGTCAAAGCAATGTCCAAACAAATGTACGGATCCTTTAAACCCACCGACACCAGATTTAGGCCAATAAGTTTTATGAGCGACTGTTTTAAAGAAGTGCTCCTCTCCCTTACTAAGATATCCATCACCGTGAACGCTGATTTTATTTAATTTTGCCTCGCCCAGACAACTGAACCATCGGAAACTTGAATGTGTATCCAACGAATCTGTAAGAAATTTAATGAGTAGCCTAGTGTTAAAAAGATGTTTATACAGAGGCTAGTTTTGTAAAGAAAATGCATTTGTAAATGTAGTCAAAATAAATTGATTAATTAGTTGGGACTAAAAACATAAAATCAAATATTAAGATAGAATAATTATTATATAGCCTTACTTTTATCATTTAAAATATATATTTTATTTTATTATGTTTTACTTTGTAACAACCTATTTATAAGATACATTTTAACTGATATTTTTATTGTGAAGCTCTACACAAAGCCAACACTAAAAATATGTAGCACTAGGCCTTAGAAACATTTGGTAAGGTTAACAATCCTAATCTGATTTATAACAATTAATGCTTCCAAAAATATTTGTCCCTAATATTGACATATTCAATGAGTAGAATAAGTCTTACCTATATACTTTTATAAATTGAAATAGCCTATATATTTCGTTCAATTTATTTACAATATAAACACCAAGACTATTATAATAGGAGCTTAACTAATTTTATGTAAGCCTATTACATACCCTAGTCTAGGCTATACCAAAACTATAAAAGTGTCCTTCACTTGTTCTAATTTATCAGTATTTGTTAAGATGGAAACAAACCAATTAAAAACGGTTATATATTTTATAATAATTCTTCTGCAGAGATTGGATCACTTATTATTGTGAAATAATGTAATGTACCTACCTATAAACCGGCGTAACTTTACTATTCGACTCTAGCCTAATATTTTTGCAGACAAAACGACGTAGTTTTACATTCTACTGTTAAATGTTGAATGCAGGTAAACATACTGGGACTAAATAGGTTAGGTTAGAACCTTTTAGGTATTTTTTTTATTATTATTTTTGCATTTCTGTTAGCTCTGGGTTTGCTTGTTGGATTGAACTTAAATGTGGGGGTGTTAGTGGAGTTCAAAGGTAATATATCCCTGGTAATGCTTATAAAAGGCATATTAGTAAAAAAAATCTCACCCAAATATAGACATTTATAAGTATTTGTATCTTCATACTGGATAATGAAGCTGCATATACAAGCTAAAATACAAAAATGCAAGACTGAATTGAAACAAAGGCAACTGCAAGTCCTCAAATAGTATGCAACAAATAACAATAAATGACTGATAATTATTAAGTAATCTGCGAAAACTATAATAAGCCTAGCACTTTTTCTTCTTCTTTATTTATTTTTCTTCTTTAATATTTATGCACCACTTTACTTTGAATGCTATGCCACTGATTCTAACTTGTTTTGAATCACTTGCCTTACATAATGTACATATATTAATATATTATAATATATATTTATTTATATTTCATTGCCAGACTTCAAATTAGAAAAATTAAAATTTTACCACGAGACTTGAAAAATTATGTCTCTTTAATGTAATATTTACACAATTTTTTGTTCATTTTAAAAATGTAGGTCTATTCTTATAGCATCAACAGTAACATGAAATCAGTAGGCCTACTTCAATATAGCTGTAATCATTGTAAGGGTTACAACTGAATAATAACTAGGCCTAACTTCTGATGTAAATCGGACGCGTTCTTGATTCAAGTACCTTTTAGAATAGGCCTACTAGAGGCACTAGGGCTACTCTAGAGTTGATACATAAGGCAGAAACAAGAGCTACCAACTTATAAATATTTACAAATTGAAAACAGCGCAACTTTACTATTCGACTCTAATGCCTAAGGCTGGGTTGCACCAACCGGGATCAAATACCTAGATCAGTAAATCCTGGATCAATTATTTGATCCAGGTATGGTGCAATAGAAACAACCGATCAAAGTAGTTGATCCTGGATCAAATACAACTTTGATCCTAGATCAAAACTGATCCTGGTTGGTGCAACTCAGCCTAAAAGGTTCTTACCTAACCTATTTAGTCACAGTATGTTTACTTGTATTCAAAATTTAACAGTAGAATGTAAAACAACATCGTTGTCTGCAAAAATATTAGCCTAGAGTCGAATAGTAAAGTTACGCCAGTTTAGTTCACTTTTTTCTTTTAGGTTGCAACTCAGCTATTACCAAAATATAGGTGGTATTCTAAAATGTTGGCTAGTAGAATATGCAAATTAAATAAATAGCAAAACATATCAAATTTAGAAACACTTTCAGAAAGAGCAAAAATATAAAACATTAATTTTGTTTGTTAGTTAGAATATAACCTTAATTTCTTACCAATTCCTTCAAAGTTATTTTCATAGAAGGTGTCATTTAGATGTTCACTTGGTCCCGGTGAATTTGGTGGCGTAATTGCACAGCTAATATCTTCAGACATTTCTTAACTTACATTATATCTAACTGTATTATTTAAATCACGTTTAAATGAATAATACAATAGTTTGTTAATCAAATCAACAATAGCAAAACAAAACAAAAAACAACAGAAGATAGAAAACAAGACAAATAAAAATAATTTGAAGGCGGGAATAATATCACTGCTTACTCAATAGTCAATAGTGCAATCATATTTACTAGTCCTGATCTAAATCGTGGTTGTGTATACAATTTCACCAATATATTCTTTTTTTTTCTCCAGAAGAATACTAGTTTATATAATATGATTATTTGAATTATTCTTTTTTGTGTACAAATTGATTTATAAAAGTAATTAATTATTTATATACTCTTGTAATAATATGTTGGTGTTCGTATTGACACATTTAAGGATCCTATTATATAATATACGGTATACTTTATGGGGATATAATTATTTCATTGAGGTTGTAGGTTATCATGTGGAATATGTATTAGTATTTTGATTTTTCATATTAGACAGAAGAGAGATTGGTGTTAATAATTTGTTAACAAAATCTTAACACATAAATATTTATTAATAATATAATTTATTTTTGGAGGATTCTTAACTCTGGGGAAATTTAACAAGCCTTTAGTGGCATCACTGCTCAATGCTCATTTTCCCGCCATCATCATCATCTTAATAATATATCTTATTAGAGGCTGTTTGTAGGAAATCTTATTAGAGGCTGTTTGTAGACCGCATGGTAAAATTATTAATGTAAAACGCATAATTAAAACTAAAAATAGAATACCCACTAAAACTTTTTGCGTTAAATTGACATTTGAGGGTACAGAGTTACCGAAGGAGGTTAAATTTAATTATGTGCTCTTCCCAGTAAGAGAATACACATTACCGGTTGTACAATGCTATAATTGTTTTGCTTTTGGACACGTAGCCAGCGCACCCTGTAACAGAACCCGGAAATGCCGTTTTTGCGCAGAAGATTATCACGAAACTTGCGAATTTGCAAATAGCCCAAAGTGTTGCATTTGTAAAGGAAAACACCCTGCTACAGACAAATCCTGCCCAGAATATATCAGACAAAAAGAAATCAAATTAAGAATGAGTAGTTTTAAAGAATCCTTTTTTGTGGCCAATAAGGCATGCCCAATAACATATGGGGAGGTAGGTCGACGACCAACCTCTTATGCCAATGTGGTACGGAGAAATCCTATACAGACTAAGCATTTTGTTCATAACGCAGGTCTAAACACAAAAAATAGGTATGAAATTTTATCCTCAGATGAAGAGGCAACATTCATAGACAGTGTAATATCAAAAAACCCTAGTATAGTTAAAAAACCCATATATAATAGCAAAGTTAATAAGCAAACAAGTGAATCCGATTTATTTAAATTTAAAGCAAAAGATAAATTTAAAAACAAAGAAAGATTGCCGGATCAATTAAAGGTTAAGTATCAGTTGGATAGGTCAGGTCCTAGGCAAGAAAATAACGGTGCTAGTGAGAATAGTACTCAATCTACACCCCAGACATCGCCTCGTAGCGTTAAACGGGATACTCCAAGAAAAGTAGATATACACCCGGTATTTGAAAATAGTCTTTTTAAAAAGAAATATAAATCTTGGGCGAAAGATTTCCTAGGCAGAATTGGCAATACCAATAACCAGTCCTTTAGTTTAGAAAACCTAACTGAGTTAATGGCAGATTTCTGTAACATTATAGTGGATAGTATTGATAGGCCTATAGCCTTGTAAATTAGGCCTAAATAAATATGTTTGATAATTTAAAAATAATGCAATGGAACGCTCAGTCTCTACCCAGCAAATGGGCTGAGCTGAGCTACTTTTTGTGCAGTCAAAAGATTCATATAGCTTTAATCCAGGAAACCTGGTTTAAAACTAATCAGAAATTTAGTATTAAAAATTACGACATCATAAGACAGGATAGGGATGATGGATATGGTGGTGTGGCCATCTTGATCCAGGAGAATATAAAGTGGAAACAAAATTATGATTTGGCTATGCAGGGTAACAACCATATCTCACAGGTTGGAATAACTGTTAATGAATTCTCAGTCCCGTTACACATATATAATATATATATAAATCAGGTTCAGGTAGACAATGCAATTTGGTCTAATATTATATTTAAGCAAGATTCTGGGTACAAAGTTTTGGGGGGTGATTTTAATGCCCACCATAAGGAATGGGGCTGTCCTACATGTAGTCCTAGAGGAAATGATATCTTCACAGCGTATAATAATTCTAACTTGATACTTCTGAACCAGGGCGAACACACTACTATCCGTACTCTACATAGACAGAGTAATGCACTTGACTTGACTTTTGCAACACCCCTCTTCGCTAACCTATTAGAAAAATGGGAAGTGGGTAAAGATACCCTCGGTAGCGATCATTTCCCAATTTTTATTACACTGAATGTTCGTCAGATTAATACTACATATAGATATACTAGCTCGTTCGCAATTCATTTGAAACCTTCCGACAAAAGAAATTTTAAAAAAGCTAATTGGGTTGGATTTAATTTATTACTTAAAAAAATTATTGATGCCTTTATCACGCAAAACAGAATAATTTATCTTAGAACCTTTTATAGAATTATTGAAAAAGCGGCGGATATGACCATACCTAAATTAAAAATACCTGTCGGAGGCAAACATGGCTTTACTCCTAAGTCATGGTGGACCCCAGAATGCTCAGAGGCAGTAGCTAGACATCGCCTGTCTTTTAAAATGTTTAAAAATAATATGACAATATCTAACTTTGAAAAATTCAAAACTCTACAAATAACAGCCAAAAGGATTATACAGCAGACAAAGAAAGATAGCTGGAGTAGCCTGTGTAATGAAATAACCAAGGTTCCTCTAGGGAAAGCTTGGGGATTAATTAGGAGTATGAAAAACCAAAGTAATAAACATTATAAAAATATATTATATACAGACTTTGAACTGGCTGAACAGTTTATGTCTGAAGTAAATCCGAGCTCAGTCCCTACTCTAAATGAAGTAAATATGCCCGACATCCAAGATAACTTGCATGCTATGAACTCCCCGTTCACTATTAATGAATTAAATCTAGCAATTAGAAGCAAACACAAAAACACTTCTCCAGGCCTTGACTACATTAATTATTCTATGATAAAACATTTTCCAAATAATGCTCTAATGGTCCTTCTGAATTTATATAATGAGATATGGGCTGGGGGCGATTTCCCCCTCGAGTGGAAAACAATAAAATTAATAGGCATACTTAAGCCTAAAAAAGACCCGGACGAGGCTACCTCCTATAGACCAATCTCACTTATACCCTGTTTTACCAAGCTATTCAATACTATGGTTAAAAATAGACTAGAATGGTTTACAGAAAAAAACCATATACTGTCTGAAACACAATTCGGCTTTAGGAGAGGAAGGGGATGCCCTGACCACTTAATTCTTCTTATAACTGAAATAGAGCTAGCTAGATCTAAGAATAAGTCAGTCTTTGCTGCATCGCTAGACATCAGCGGAGCATATGACAATGTATCAATTCCTATTCTACTAACCAAAATGTACAAATTTGGCATCCCTGCCATTTTCATCAAACATTGTTTCAAATGGCTATCTGGTAGAAAGATAGTCTTACATAATCAAACTCAAGTTTTAAACAGGATAGCTTACAAAGGGCTTCCCCAAGGAAGTGTTCTTAGTCCACTTCTTTTCTCGATTTATATAGCTGAAACCAATACTTATGTTAAACCAATAGCTACTTCTCTACAATATGCTGATGATATCATAATATTTACTGTACACAAATCAATAGAATCGGCTAAGATAAACCTTCAGTCTGCATTAAGCGACCTTTTTCTAGCCTTCAATAAACTCCATCTCACTTTTAATCCTAGCAAATGTAAGGCTATTCTATTCACACGACATAGGGTAAATAATCAAAATCCTATCACGTTATCATACCCTGATCATATGATAGATGTAGTAGAATCAATTAAAATACTAGGTATATGGATAGATCAAAAGTTAAATTTTATAAAACACATCACTGAGCTTGTGCAGACCTGCTGGAGAGACTTGAATATACTGAAGGCTTTATCCTGCGGTACCCACCCTGACTTCATGCTATCAGTGTATAGGGGGCTCATTCGAGCAAAACTTGAATACTGCTCCTTTTTGTTTGGCCATGTGGCAAAAAAATGGAGACAAAAACTTGACATCATTCAGAATGTTGCAATCCGATTATGTTTAGGAGCCAATAAGTCAACACCAATTATAGCATTAGAAAACGAAGCAGCTTTACATCCCCTAAATGTTCGTTGGCAATACCTGGCTGACAAAATGATGGTCAAAATTATTTCTGACAAGCTCCACCCTAACTATTCTAATATGTTTGAGTTGGAGCTTCTCACTTCTCACCATAGTTACTGGAAAAAGAAAAGTTTACCTCTATACATAATATCCTTTAGAAGAATATTAGCTCACTTTGACTTGACCCAGCTAGACCACCCATCCAACCCTTTCTTCAATTTTATAGAACCTATATCTTTAATAAATCTAAAAAATCTTACTGTTAATGAAACAATCAAGGGCTTAAATTCAAAAAAGGATAACAGTATACTACAAACAATTCAATTTGCTAGAGCTACAATTGACAACCTGATAAATAAATCATATCCCATATATACAGATGGATCAAAGATAGGCAGCCTTGTTGGGGCCGCCATATGGGACCCCAGTAGACTTACAGGTATTGGGTACAAATTAAACTCTATAATGTCCAGTCTTAGTGCAGAATTATATGCTATATATAAAGCTGTACAGTACGCTTTAACATCTAATTTTGCCCAGAGTTTTGTTGTTTTCACAGATTCTCAGACCAGTCTGCTTTTGATCAAGAGTTATATGAGGTTGGAATCTCAAGAATCCTTTGTATTTAATATTTTAGACATACTATTAAAAAACCCAAGCATCGAAATAGTCTTGCAATGGATCCCAGGGCATGTAGGTTTGTCAGGGAATGAGTTTGTGGATAAGTTAGCAAGAAGATCAGCTAATGACGGACTCATAGCAAACTGTGTCGTACCTAAGAGAGACATCACATGTCACCTAAAGTATTTACAAATCAAGCAGGTTGTAGAGAATTTTGGGAATGTAAATAAAGCTTTGTGGTACAAGGATATACAACCAACAATAACTAAAGTACCATGGTTTAAGGGTTGTAACTGGAGGCGTAAAAATATAGTAACTTTATGCAGATTAAGATTTGGACATGCTAACACATATTCATATCTATATCGCATAGGAAAAGTAAGTTCACCTGTCTGCAAGGAATGTTCTATAGATGAACAAGAATCCTTGCAGCATATATTCTTTGAGTGTAGTGCTTATAATACAAAGAGAACTCAGCTGATTAACAACCTAAGAAAAGAAAATTGGCACCCTCCCTTTATACTAAAAGATATCCTACAATCTGGTAGTTCAAATACTCTAAAAGCGGTAATAGAGTACCTAGGCCTAATAAAGAGGGATTTATAGCTTCGTTCAATGGGATTTGACTTAGAATCACTAAAATTGTAATTTTTAGATCATTTGTTAGATTCCTTAAATCTTTTCTGTTACTCCTGGATCATGGGTTTTATGTATCCAAGGTCCAACCTTTTCGGTTTACCTGATGGACCTCAGGTAAGAAGATTACCTTGTGTATTCCTACTATACATTTTATATCTTGCTAATTTAGGATAATGTTTTAGTACAATAAAATTTGTAGTAACGATAC
This sequence comes from Philaenus spumarius, assembly GCA_018207615.1. Lineage (NCBI taxonomy): Eukaryota > Metazoa > Arthropoda > Insecta > Hemiptera > Aphrophoridae > Philaenus > Philaenus spumarius. The sequence continues at coordinate 33,695 of JAGFPH010011409.1, forward strand.
TTTGTGTACCCATGTAGATATTTACTAATTTCCATTTTATGTTGTTCACGCTAGTAATTAATTGCCCTATAGTTATTAACCTAATTGTTTCCCAAGATAATTGTAAAAAAGAGCGGGTATAGTTGTTCAACCTATACACGAAGAATAAAAGAAACCCATGCAAATGGTGGAACTGAGCCTCTATATATATAAGTGGATAAGTGTAATTCAAGTGTTTTTGTGAACTTTTTGTGTATATAAAGTGTTTGGGCTTCATGCTTGTAAGCAAAGCCTTTTGGCATAAGCCAATAAAGCCTTATTTGGCATAGAAAAAAAAAAAAAAAAAAAAAAAAAAAAATAATATATCAAACATGAAAGTTTGTCTTCATTTTAAGTATTAAGGTTTGAATTTAGTGAAAAATAAAATAGTCCTAACTTATTGTAATTATTTTCGAAAAAATCAAATGTTACTAGTTATTTATAAAATGAAACATAATCCATAAATATGTTTAAAAAAATGTAAGTAGCCCTACAGTTTTACACAGCCTATTTACCAGTCTTTATTTTTGTATTTATTAAAAGATCAAATTATTTTTAAGCTTATTTATATGTAAACAAAAGAAACGCTACAAAATGTTGTGGTGCAAGTTTACTATTCCACCCTAGCCTAGTATTTTTTCAGACAGATGTTTTACATTCTACTGTTAAATGTTAAATACAGGTAAACATACTGTGACTAAATACTATAGGTTAGAACCTTTTAGGTTTATTTTTTTTATCCTTGCATTTCTGTTGCCTTAGATTAGCCTAGGGTCGAATAGTAAACTTGCGCCAATATTGTTTTAGTAATTACTCTTTCAATCTTCGCAAAAGTTGTTTCAAATTGTATAAACAAAATTATGGATTTACGTTTGCAACATGAAAACTTTACTGTACCTAACCTGTTTTAGAATGTTTCAAAGTAAGTTATTTTGAAACCAAATCCCTGTAATTAGGTTGAAGAAGAATA
>JAGFPH010011411.1:7176-33295 GCA_018207615.1 Philaenus spumarius
TAGTGAGTACCTTTGGCCCTAGGAGAAGCTACATACCAAATGTCATTTCAATGCGTTCGGTAGTTTTTGCGAAATCGTCATGAGTGAGTCAGTGAGTGAGTGAGTGAGTGGTATTTCTCTTTTATATATATAGATAACTTTCAATTATATTGCTTTAGCATAATTTAAGCTATTTTTCGTACTTTAAGTATAAGGGAGAACTGAGTGTAATTTTCCCCACAAAATAAACATTTCCAAAACAAAATCCGTATACTATTATTAAACGCAAGCAATGCTACTGGTAATATACTGGATTACTACTTGCTTATAAAATTCAAAATACATACTTCTATTGAAACATCGGAATTTTTCAGAGGCAGTAAAAATAAGACTTTCCATATTGTTGTATGTTAGGTTAAATAAGTTCTACATGCTAAGAACTACTACGAAATGGTTTATTCATCAGTTACAATACTGCAGTTTCTAGACTGTAGGACATTGACAATACAGATTACTTTGAGCTCTTTCTTATTTACATAACTAATGTATACGTCTATTACACATATTACATTTATTTTCTACATGTCTTAGTTGATTTATTGTTCCACGAGTGTTAGTCATCGCTTCCCCGAAACAAGAGTTGTTAATTAGTTACAATTAATTAAGAATGTAAAGTTTTACAGTAAAATGTTTCAACAAAAATAAAGACAATGAAACGGTAAATGTAATTTTTATAGTTCAGTATTTAAGTTCGTTTTGAATTCAAACTGCCTTTAAAAACATTTCCCACCATGTGAACACAAATTGATTCCGTTCTTCGCCAGAACTTTAACATAGAATTTGAAATTGCTGTGTAAAGTAAAAATTTTTGCCTAGTAATAACTTTTTAGTTCTATTTCATGGTTTCTCGTCTTTCGTGGTATATGGCACTGTAACAATGGGAAGAGTCTGGCAACCATTAAGATATTTAAAGAAGCAGAAACTCTAAGCATCGATTTATAAGAACGTATTCTGATAATCTTGTACATCTTCAAGGTGCAACTTGCATCTTTGATAAGGTTTTATGTACAAGTGGTAATATTGTAGAAGATAAGGAGGAATTGGGATAAGGATTAAAGTTATATGTAATATTTATAAATCATAAAATTATAAATTTTTAGAGATTCTAAAACATATAATATAGTTTATTAGTAAATAGATCGTTAATAATTTCTTGGGCTTGATACAAGCAAATGTTTACTATAGTATAGAGAAAGTATAGTGATCGCAAAAAAAATCGATGTTGAGATTTTTGTGGATATATCCGTTTTGGGACCCCTGAGTCCAAAAAAGCGGTTTTTACAAAATGTATGTCTGTATGTATGTATGTATGTATGTTTGTATGTATGTCTGTATGCATATCTGTATGTATGTCTGTATGTATTTCTGTATGTATACAAAGCTAGAGCGAACACTATTCGAACGATTTGAAACAAATTAGCACCAGACATGTCAAATTGACTTCATTATTGTATGAGGGGTAGGGAGAGGTGATTTTAAACTAGGAAATTAAGTATTAAATATTATTATTATTAGCTGGAGATAAAACTATTCGATCGATTTCGAAAAAATTTGCACCAAACACGTCAAGTAGGCCTGTAAAGATGTACGAAAAACGGGTTTGAAATTTTTTGAAAAACAACACCCATTTTGTCAAAATACCCCAAAAAATTAGTTATTATTTTTTTATAAAAAAACGGCTTTAACGATTTTGATAAAATTTGGCTTAATTGTAGCCTTTAATGTACCCTACCATATGCAAAAAATCGCATCTTTCTAAAAATTCTCGTTTAGCTAATAATAATAATAACTGATTTTTGGGTTTTTTGGTCATAAAGGGGGTTGTTTTTAAAAATGTTTCAAAACTTTTTGTGTGCACCTATACAGGTCTACTTGACATGTTTGGTGCAAATTTGTTCGAAATCGATCGAATAGTTTTATCTCTAGCTAATAATAATAATAGTTAATACTTAATCTCCTAGTTTAAAATCACCTCTCCCTACCCCTCATACAATAATGAAGTTAATTTTAATATGTTTAATAATTTAAATATGTTTGTGAGAAAGTATGTGCCAGTTTCTGGTACCGTTATTGTTAGCGTTTTAATGTTTAATTTAAAGTCCCTCAAGAATATTTTACAATTAAAGAAAGGTTTTGAATTTGAATTTAAATGCGATGTAAAACTAGTTTAATATATTACAGTTAGACAAATAAATCATTAAAGTATTGTATCCATCGTTGTTGTTTAGTATAAATGTGCAATGCTCTTTAAACAGATACGGCATGCGGAATTAACTGTAGAGCTATACTAACAAAATTGAAGGTTATAAGCTACTGTTACATATACAGGAAAATGCAAACGTTGTCAGACCGACTGAGTGACAGATAACCTGTTAACAAAGACATTGAATAATAAGTGATTTCAAAAAAAGTTTCCAGTCTTGAAATTCGCTGGAATTAAGTATTTTAATTAAACAAATTTTAAAACGAACTAACTGAAAATTTCTTATTTTCAGCAAAGGCTGAAAACACAGCATTTTTGCAAATTTAAATTTGGGTAACAAGGGGTATGATAAGTTTACAATAAGGGAAATAAAATGGATATTTAAGAGTAGGGCAGAAGTAATTAATCTTTCTAAATTATACACCATGGGTTCAAGAAATAAATTGCATATGTATGTCCATTGTATAATATGGTAGTAAAGGAAGATATTTTCCCTTTATAGCTGAATGTCTGATATTAGCAGAGTTTAGAAAGTCATGTTTCCATCGGAAGGTATTGTCTAAATCAGAGTTTGAGGAAGTTATTAATGTTAGGAATTGGACAACTCTTTGTAAATTGGTTCAGAATGCATGGGCAGTACAGACGGAATCTTATACAAGAGTTTAATTTGACTTAATGTTTATATTTCTATTATATAGTCTGACGAATGGGTGTAAATGTATTTGTAATGGTGTGTATGATTAGTGTTAAAAATGAGAATACAGATGGCATAGTGCAGAAAAGATGAATGTTGTATTAATGGTTTATTTTGATACTATATAATTGTGTGAATGTGTGTGAATATGTTTTTAATGGGGTGCATGTTTAGTGTTTAATATAAAATAGTTTAAATTTACTTAATGGTTATATATATATATAATTGTGTGTTTCTATAATATACATGTATTTTTGAGTATGTTCAATATATTAGAAAATAATGCCAACCTTACAGATAAAAACAGTTTATGTTATTCATACTGTAATAAGGTAATGTTTAAATATTCATATATTCTATTATATTCTACGTTTAAAAATGAGGTTGAAATAAACTAACAATGAAACTGATAAATAGAAAGAACAGAATAAGAGATGGAAAGAAATACAAATTACGAAAAATTAAATGAAGATACGAACAAAAAAAAATACCGAGAAAGGGAAAACAGACCAGTTAAAATTATTTGCTCGTAAAGTTATTAACTGGAAAGCAATAGTTTTTACTTTGCAATCGGTTTAGTCATTAAAATTATAACAACGGTAATATAAAATAACACTTTATTTCTTATCCATCTCTAATTATTATATTTGGTATAACTCATGTTTGTAAAATTTAAAAATTGTAAATTTATTGGTGTTGTTAGGATTAAATTTGCTAATAAATTTACTAAACAGAAGGTATATAATTTTTTAGCATGGAAATATATAGAATTGAAATTATTTATTAAATTATAAAAATGACCTTAGCTATTGCTGACTTTCTAATAATCGTTATTGTCAAAATGATTAACATTATAAAAATAAAAACCATACTCTTTCATTAATCCTAACACAGTTAGATGTACAAATTATAAGGTGAAAATACAAACAGATAAACAAAATGAACAAATGATACATAGTATAAAACAGTTGGGAAGTGAAGAAAATGTCCAACAATAATACTAATTACAGATTAAACATACAAAATGTGTTATAAGTCTTCTATCGTCACTACATTCTAAATACAAAATTAAGTTTAAATCATTGTTTAGTATAATTTATAATGACTTCGGGGATATAATTTGCTTAACAAAAAGAGTATTTCAAACTTACATAAATTTAATAAACTATTTATAAATCATTAAAGTATACAGTCTGTTTTAGTTCACTTAAGACAGTAAATTCAATATTTCTTGAACATTGTTCTTGAACATGAAATATTACTCCTTTTTGTAATTAAAAACGGCTTTAAAGTTAAAACTTTGTAGTCCTAATCCAGTTAACTGTTTTATATTATTTATTATAATTGAATACATATAAAGTCAATACCACTCTGCCATGAATATATTCTGTAATGTAACAACAAAAAAACAAAACAATAAAATTAACTAATACTCTGTTAATTTTAATTTAAGAATTTACATTTTTCACCACCACCGTTTTAATTTTTACTTTCTCCCCCCTATATGTAAGTATATGGAGAAAGTATTGTTTTCGTCCGAATTTTCGAATTTGAACTTTTAGTGGAATTATTTGTTTTGGTGCTCCCTTATTGTTGTGATGTCTGTCCGTGTGTCTGTTAGGATGTGTACAGAGCTGGCTGGAGACCAAACCAACGGTCCGATTTTGATGAAATTTGGTATGTAGGTTTAGTTCTGGAATATCTCCAGGATTTGTTTTCATTTTTTCAAATCATTTAGTTTTCTAAAAAAACTTTCTTTCGTCGATGCTATGTTTTTAGTTTCTGAACATAAGTATGTTGGTAGCACTTCTTACTTTCAGAAAAATCTGGATATGCTGTTACATCACTTCATTTAACTATCTGTCAGTTGTCTATGTTAATTAGCTTATTCGAGTGTTTTGTTGTTCGTTCTGTATACTTGTTTTAGATTGTTAAAATTGTATTTCCCGCAATCAGTGAAGAATATAGTTTCGTTCTATGCAAAGAAAAAGTGAAGTTTTGTGTCTTTCAATTAGTACTGGTCACTCACGTAGCACTAAAATCCGTTGTACTATTTAAGTTTTTTGTGTTAAGAAAAACTCGTTATTTCTTTTCAGATACATTTTATTCTGTTTTAGTAAGTGGAATAACGTTTATTATCACATCTCATTTAAAATGTATCGAAACATTGATTATGCATCAGTACAATACGATTCAAGATTGATTTCCGTTCAGGACAATTTCCAAACAAAACAGCTTACCCTCAATTTGACTGAACAGAGTGAAGTAATAAAACTCAACTCTTGGACTGTTTAAGTCTGCAATAGTTTAGTAATCGCTTTATACGTCTTCGTATTTAACGGAATTGGCCATTAAAAAGTAAAACTTAGGGTTCGTAGCAAAGTTACTCCACGTAGACTGGAGTACTGCAAATACAAGACGAGGGTCTGCATTCTAAACAGGCTGGAGAGTCTGGTGCCCTTTGTTATTATGTGTTTGGAGTTATAAACAGTTGCATTTAGAATCAATATAACTTTCCGGATTATAAATAAACAGATTTATACTTTTTTAAGTTGGATGTATTCCGCTTTTTATAAGTATGAAGACAAGAACAGTATAAAATATGTGTATTGTAGGTTTATTAACTTCACATATAAAATAAAATATAAAATTGAACTGGATTTATAAGGGAGAAATACTACTATAAATAATAAACTTAACACAATTTCTCACACAAAAAAATGCAATACTCAAACGCTTTACAATTACCAATTCATCATATAATTACCTAAGTAATATATTATCCTTATATATTATTTATCGAAGGTGATTTTTGTCGCTAACCGATATCTCCTCAATTCTTCATCGAAATTAATTATTCAGGCATCATTTTAAAGCTTATGTTCCCCGCTATTGACGAAAAATAGACAAACAGCTTAAACTTCATGTTTTCGTTACAAAAATGTATTTAAAAAACTCTCATATTATATTTCATATGGTTCCTAATGAAAGACGCCATCTATAACAATCTGTTTAACTAATATAACAGCTGTTAGTTAGATATTTCATAAGATTCCTAATGAAAGTCACCATCTATTAACAATCTATTTAACTAACATGACATGTTAAATTGTTTATATTTTAATATGGAAGTATAACCTAGCTATACATAAACAAGAAATCCACTGACTCACTGATCACGATTTCTCTAAAACTACTGAACGGATCCGAACGAAATTTGGTATGTAGCTTCCTCTAGGGTTAAATGTGCTCAATAAGAAAGGTTTTCAAAAAATTCGAAATTTTAGGGGGCTTGGGGGGTCAAGTTTACTAAATTATGATTTCTCTAAAACAACTGAACGGATTGGAATGAAATTTGGTATGTAGCTCCCCCTAGGGCTGTAGGTGCTGATAAGAAATGGTTTACAAAAATTCGAAATCTTAGGGAGGGGGGTTTGGTGGTCAAGTTGCTAAATCACGATTTCTCCAAAACCACTGAACGGATTGGAACAAAATTTGGTATGTAGCTTCCTCTACGGCCATAGGTGCTCTCTAAGAAAGATTTTTAAAAAATTATAAATTTTAGGGGGTTTGGGGGGTTTAGTGTAATTTATTATTTATTGATATAATATATTTTTTGTTAATATACATTTAACTTTGATTTGTCTATCCGTGCAAAGCCGGATCGGGCCAGCTAGTCATACCACAAAATTAAATCAACGTATTAAATCAAGTAAGAAATCTTTCTTTAATAAATAATACTTACATATACTTATTTCCACATTTTGTATTATTATTCGGTGTTTCATCACGATACTACGCGAAATATTCGCACGCGTCAGCTAGTTATTATATATTAGTCAGGTTTATTTTTATTTTTGTTTCTTTCTTTTTGTATATAGTTTTGTTTTTGCTTTCATCTTTCAAATCAATATAACTTACCGTTTTCTAATTGGTCGTTATAATTAGACCACACCCCTACTGAGACCACACGCCCACACATGTAAACAATAAACAGAAAACAATTCCTCACAAAAATCGTTTAGTACTGAAACGCGTTTCGATGACCAAGCCATTATCAATGCTGGTTACATGTTAAATATTATAAATAACCTGATGATATGGTTCTTAACTATACATTATATTATAAAAGTCTGGAAACAGCTTAATATCTCAAAATATGAAAGTCTTATCAGATAGAAATAAAAGCAATTATTTACGACCATAAAAAAACCTCTTTTTGGTGAGTTTGAAATTTCTTCCGCCATCTTGGATCCACCATCTTGGAATGAACTTCAGTTTTTTTAATAGGAAGGTAGTCGTGTGATTTTAATGTAAAATTTGACGAAACAAACGATGGTCAAATCAATTTTTGAATATCTCAATCCCTTTTTAAGTTATCGTCAGTCAAACGAGTGAAAACGCAAAATTGAGACATAAAATAATCAAAGAAAAAATGCATCTCATATTACTATAAATCTTGTAAAACTTTTAGAGTTTCCTTTTAAAATGTGATTAAAAAACACGAATTGTAATTAATGGCCCAAACTTTGTTAATTAACTTTATTAGAGCAATGAAATAACTTACAAAAAATAAGCTTTTTAGAGCCTGAAAAGCAAGTTTGTAAGACAACAAATACATAATATGGATTTTATTTTTGATAATTTATTTAAATTGAAAACATTTATTTACAAAAATAAAATGACTAAAAAGAAGGAAATAACGATAAAACAGCTGTTGTAAAGTGATTGTTTTTGTACCATCATTAGTTTTCTTATTAGAACTGCGGATTAAGATAGTCATTAACTAACTTTAAAAAAGCAATTTCAAGCTGAATAATAAATTTTTACTGAATTATGGTAAATTGTTATTACTAATTATTGTAATTTATTTATAGGCCTAAGTTTTATCTTTTGTCAAACAATGCTCACATTAAATGAAAAAGAACGAACTACTTTGTTGATGATTCGGTGATCGAGTTCGACCATTGCATGAGGTATAAAATTTTAAAGTATACAAAAAGTATACTTTTCAATATTTATAGGGCTGAATTTGATTTAAAATAGTTCGTAAATGTCAGTAGTTTTTCTTAAACTTGACGTCATGCCTTTTATAGAACAAATAGGCAGTAAATATAAAGATTCATGTAATTTAATTTTTTTTTAGAAAGGTATAAAGACCCCAACGTGTTACGTATGGCTAGTCAGCGAATCAGTTTAACCCTTCGTTTCAAGTAAACCCCCAATATTTTTCACCTAAATAATCTGTCTTTTTTTAAATCCCAGTCTCCCAAAGGGCATATTTGGGATGGAGAGGTTAAGAAATTTAAATTATAAACATAGGTTTAAGTTTAAATATGACAGCTCTAAATAAATTCTTCCACCTCTTCCCCCAAACTTCAACTCTCTTTCGTATCTTGTTATATATATATATATATATATATATACTTGTTGAGGCCATTCCTATGGGTTTCCAGTGCGTCATTTGTATCCGATAATTTGTCCTTACTGTCTTAATGTTCTTTCTATCAAGCCTCTTCCCTTGGGTGTAGAAAGTTATAAGGTTTTTCCTACCAAAATGCATTGAGAAGATGCTGGGTGAAGAGATTCAGACGATTGTCATTGTGTAAGCTTTTCTCCATCGTTTGAAAGTGATTGGTAATATTTTTAAAGATACTTGTCGTTTTGTTCCAACTATTAATTTTATTTATCATACATGCCATGTTGAGATTTTTAACCTTGGTGTTTTGGTAGTTTGAATGTAAGTCGTATTCACTGTTACGTAACCCTTACAGCCCTGTACGAAATTGTTATTGTTAATGTTTAAAAATTGTATTGTTATTGCTCAATAGTTTCTGCAGTGTGTGTAAAATTAAATATGGGATTTTCATACATGTTTGTGATTTTTTGTATAACAATGTATTTTTGAAATTTATTACCATTATGTAGGCCTAAATGCTCTCAGTTTTCCAGGGATGACTTCACAGTTTTTTTGTTATAAATAAAACAAATAACAATGTATATACATTATACATATAATAAATCTAATAATTGTTTTACATAAGAATACATAGATTCTCATTTTCATGATGCATTCATCTATGGTTTATTACATTTTAATGCATCACATATACAGAACTATGTAATCACTTTAAAAAAGGCCCACATAAAAACAATTAAATTAATTAAAACTGTATTCTAAATTGAAATTAGATTGCTATTGAATGACGGTCATGTAATTAACTGTGTTTGCAGCGAGGCGCGAAGTTAATTGGTTGCGGCAAATTGGGAAACAACTCACGAGTGGGAAACCTGATACTTGAGATTGACCGGTTAAACACATCCAATATACAAGGCCTACATTATTGCGACTTTAGCAGGTACCGTGTCCAATGATAAAATTATTATAAAAGCAAACATTATTTGTATTTATGAACGAAAATATATTTTTGTGTGTTGTGCTCAGAGTCCGTAAACGTATTTATTTATCGGTGACGATAGTTTCACCTATTTTATTCAGGCATTGTCAAACCGATCAATGAATTTACTGCCTATTTATTATATTACGATCTAAAAGGCTTGACGTCAAGTTCAAGAGAAACTACTGACATTTACAACTAATTTTAAATCAAATTCATCCCTATAAATATTGTAAAATATACGTTTTGTATGCTTTAAAATTTTAAATATACGTACATAACTGATTGAAGATTTTTAGTATGTGTAAAATGATATTTTTTTTCTTAAATTTTGTTAAAGTGACAAGTAGGCTATTTCTCTGTCTAGCTGATTTCATGCTTTCTTAAGTTCTTAAGATTTTGAGTTGTTTTTGTTTTTAAATAGGCCTAAGTCATGCTCGTTATTTTTATCCTTTATTATAACTCCTGTTATATATTATATTTAGTAATTTAATTTTTGCATAACTACGAATTGCCACCTTAGCTTTGAATGTATCAATAATACCATAGCTTCATAAAAATAAAATAATCAAAATAATCTTGTGAAATGATACATAAATAGGAAGTGAAAATAGGAAGTATGCAGGTGTCTCAAATAGTCTAGATGTATTTATTATGTTTCAATAAATTCAGGTGCAATTTGATCATACAATTTCAAATACTGCGTTTCTTATTAAGGGTCGGCTGTAGCTGTCGGCCATGTTGGCTGACACTCCATAACACCAATGTTAAATTAAAATCCAAAGTTTTCCTTTATTTTTGATCGGAAAATTATAAACGATATGTAATTTTAAAGCTATGGTCAATATGCGTGCAAATGGCTTTTTCAAAACTAAGAAAAATATTTTGTTTAATATTTATTCACAATTTAAAACATTGAGTTTTAATATTTTTTTATGTTGTCACTATTAATTATAGCGAAAAACTACCAAGCCATTCGCATGAAGAATTTCGTCCCCAAGAGTTTGGTATTTTTTTTAAAACGCTATTTGAATAATAGCTGGTTTTAAATGGATTTAGGATGAGCAATGTCCGCGTAACCTACCGCCGCTATAGGGAGTCGCAGGTTGCTTTCTGTTTTACTAGAGCCGACCCTTAATTTAATTATTGTTGATATTTGTTTTACAATTAACTTATTAATAGATTAAATCAGGGGTTCTTAACCTAGAGTTCGTAATGGGTTGGGGGGTTCGCGGAAAGACAATGTGTGATGGCGGACATGTACATCGTATAGAGTTACAGAATTAAACAGTTAAAAAATATTTTGACCAAAAAAAACACACAAAATTATAAATACAAATTCAGTGCAAAATATGTCAAACATAATACATAAGAATAATTTTAAGTCACATATTAAACTAGCAAGTAGTTAATAAATATATTTCTACTAAACTTTATATAAAATAAATATATATAGCCTACGAGTGTAGATAGTAGTGTATATATTATGAACGTTTGTCTGACCAGACAAGGTTATATTGCCTGTCTCATAATTATAAAAAAAAACTGTTAGAAAGAGCCTTATCGTCCTACAAATTAAAAATAAATAAATTTAGAAACATGCTGAATAATGTCCCAAAGATAAGACTATTCTTGGCTTCTTTTGAACCTAATTTCAAAAAACTGTGTGCAATAAAGCAATTACAGGACCCCTACTAATATAAATTACAAGTAAAAGAAGTTTCAGAAGTGTTTATAAAGTATTTTTAGTTTTAATATCTTTTTATTTAGAATAAAACCAATTTTTTTATGTTTTACTTTTCGTTACATTTTATATTTAGTATTAAAGTAAGTATATTATTGCTAAGTTTTATATTTAGTATTTAGTAGTTGTCAAATGTAATCGCAAAATATAGTACTCGTATAGTTTTAAACTGTATGTATTGCCAACCCTATTACTATACTGATGCCTCATTACTGACTCTAGACTTGCACTAGATACGAATTATAGTTGATAATTAATTATTACTATACAATTCACGAAAAAAGTTGGTACGCAATTACAAAAAGGTTGAGAATTAATGGATTAAATAATAATGATTAATTTGAAATTCATATTGTTTCATAAAGTCACACTATTGCTTATAGTCTGAATAATTAGTGGTTGGTGTCCAGTAATATAAATTCGTATTTTATTAAGTGAATTAATTAATTATGTCTTAAGATGGGTTTACCCCGAAATGATATGTATAACATTGTTATTAGCAAAATGTTAATAAAATTTTTACTTTTACACCGGTCAATAGCGAAATGATAGTAGCATTGCTAATAACAATTCCATCGGTTTGTCTGAATAGGAAATAACGAAATGTTATTAGCATTGTTATTGATGTTAAAACATTATTTGCCGAAGCTTGATTTTCATTGGTGTTTTTTAATTCCCTTTAGAACTGCCTGATCATTGTTCTTTTTTTACTACTTCCGTCCACTCGCAGTCGAAAATACATGAAATATGCCTCCAAGGGTTACTTTTTCTACTTTTCTTTGTTATTCTTTAATTTTAGAATTCCACAAACATTCATTCTTACGGTATTCTTCGATCAACTTCATAATTTCCTCCTTTGACCACTCCGTTCTTGACTTGACAAAAAATTGAGTGACTATGGAAAATTAAACAAAGCACTACACAACTCCACTATTTCGATCAAGTGTCGATTAAAAACTAACCCATTCGCCTATTCCGACCACTGAGATAATAATATCTTCTCCTTCAACTAAAATGTTATTAGCAATGTTAAAAATTTCAATACTAGTACAAAACAAGTTAATCACATTGTGTTTCTAACGTTCTTTGATCTAAACCGCTCGCAGAGCGATCAAAATATTTATGTTATTCAAAATGTGATTAACATGTACCACAAAAAATCCTATTACTTTAAATGAGCAATTCTTGTATCTATCTTTGTATCTGTCTCGGATCTCGAAAACGCCTCATACGAATTAAAAAAAAAATTATTTAGGTGTTGTTTTGATTTTTAAGTACACCCATATAGTTGTATTTCGTATTTTATTAGCAAAAATGTTATTGGCAAAAATGTTATTAGCAAAAATGTTACTAGCAAAAATGTTATTAGCAAAAATGTTATTAGCAAAAATGTTACTAGCAAAAATGTTATTAGCAAAAATTTTACTGGCAAAAATGTTATTAGCAAAAATGTTATTACCAAAAATATTATTGGCAAATGTTAAAAGCAAATGTTTTTAACATTTGAAAGAGAAAATCTTTGAAAAATGTTTTTAGCATTTTAAAAACTCGTGTTATTTGCAAAGTTATCTCCTGTGTAAACCCATCTTTAGATTTTTTTTAAGCATTCGCCGAGAGTGACACAGATTTTATAAGGCAAACTAGTAGACCTGGCAATATTTCGATATTGCTTGGTTTTAGTATATATATATATATATTTAAATTAACAAACTTAATTTAGTGAGTGTATTGAACAATTAATTTTGGATTTGCTTGTGGTTAAAATAATATTTTTAGGACCAGCTGTTACAGCGCGTATTAAAAATATGGGGGTTAAATGTGAATTTAATTTATATGGGTAGATATAACCATTTTTAGTTATTATTTAATTTTAATAGTAATCCCTTTGATTTAAGTAATCGAATTTCAAATGATTTTTATGTCACTTACGAACAATATTACAGAATCTTAGTTTTATAACTTGTAGGAAGTTGGTTCAATTTGTATTTATTGTATAGAGGCAGTAACCTGATTAGCTGACCCGTACGGCGTTGCCCGTGGTGGTTGGTATTTTCAGTATTTTTAACGTAATTGTATTCTTTTTAAGTGTTCAGTCAGTGAGTGGTATTTGGCTTTTATATATATATATATAGAGAGATCTTAAATAATAAAAGCACTATCGTCATAATAATAAAAGATCTGAAATTATGATTTTAGTAACTTTGATCCCCCCAAACCCCTCCTAAAATTTTGAAATTTTTCATACCCTTTCTTAGTGAGCACCTATGGCCAAAGAGGAAGCTACATACCAAATTTAATTCCAATCTGTTCGGTAATTTTGGAGAAATCGTGATTTAGTAATTTTTACCCCCAAACTCCCCTAAAATTTCCAATTTTTAAAAACCCTTTTTTAGAGGACACTTATGGCCTTAGAGGAAGCTACATACCAAATTTCATTCCAATCCACTCGGTAGTTTTGAAGAAATCGTTTTTTAATAACTTTGATCCCCAAACCCCCTCCTATAAAATTTTGATTTTTTTTCAAACCCTTTCTTAGTGAGCACCTATGGCCCTAGAGGAAGCTACATACCAAATTTCATTCCAATCCGTTCGGTATTTTTCGAGAAATCGTGATGAGTGAGTGTGTGAGTGAGTGGTATTTCGCTTTTATATATATAGATAAACACAATACTTCTGGCATTAATATTTATAAGGTGTGAAATTTTTAACGAAGTAGGTCGAATAGTTTTTTTAGTAAAATTTTAGGTAGTTTGTATTTATTGCATGGGGGTAACTACCCCATTTTATCTCTTTGATTGTAGTGACCATGTTCTCTAAACAATATGTGAGGTACTAATATGTTTAATTTTATAAATTTTTAGTGAAATTAATTGAGTTGTTTTTGAGCATATAGAAAACGTAAGTGTGTACATTATTATTTATTTTTAAGGCAAGCTATCCCATTTCATGCATTTGCTTAAATAATCGAATTGCAAATGATTTTATACCACTTAGGAACAATATTGCAAAGTTTTTTTGTTTTTTGGCTTGTTGAAAATTATTGAAATTTATATTTATTTTATAGGGTTACCAACCCCTTAAATTGTAGTAATTGTGATGTCTAAACACTTCTGGTATTAATATGGATAATCTGTTAATGGTTTTGTTGAAATCGGTAGAATAGGTTTTCAGTCCATCGAGGACAAAGAAACAAACTTTTATACAGAGAAAGATAACACAAATAAAGTTTGCTTTTGCCTCAAATATAAACTACTAGCCAGACTAAACAGCACGACAACCATAAGGTTGTAATGTACGTCACTTACTAATCTTTGTTTTAAATGTTCATCCCCCAATACACATAGTATCCCCTTTGTATTGTGTTAAAGACATACGTTTCCAATTACCTCAGAATAGGATCACCAAAGGCTACACCGGCACAACCTTGATACCTTGATCCTGGCAGTAAATACGTCCAAACATTGTTGCTTCGTATTTCCAACCTTGATTACATTCTCAGTTAACTCCTTGTTGTGTCTTAAAGTCTACTTTTGTCCCTTTCTCACGGGAATCATATTTTCCTTTGTCCGTAATCTTGACTCTACCTCAAACAGAAAACCGGAATATCCTCGGCTTTCGTTACGATGTTTTCACGGTAAATCTTGCGCTAACCTTCCGTAACTATTGATTAGGGTCCGACGACGGACCGGCATTCGGTACTTTCTTTGCTTTTATAGTCTGAGTGCAGGTTAAATCTCATTTCTAAAAAATTATTGTTAAAACTTTAAAAGAGTTTAAGAGCTTCTATTAACGGGGAATCTCACACATCCTTAAATCCTGAATAATTTAGTCCAAATCTACAACAAAAGTTGAACGATTTTCAAAACTCTCTCAATTTAATCTGATTGTTTTCGAATTCCTAGAAACTAATTAACAGTACCTTTCTTCTTTTGTTCTCTTCATGTGTATTGTTTTAGTTCTTCGTCTAACTAATAAATATTTTTAAATATATTTCCGATATATAAATTTGGGTATCTATTATTTCCCTTCTGTTCTATCAGCCATTAGATTTTTTTCTATATCATTTTAAACAGGTCGCTAAAGATTTAAACACAAAGGATTAATATAAATTTTCTAAATATTATTAATTGGTAAATTAAAATTTTATTTGTACAAGAAAAATATATTCTTGAGAATGTAGTTAATTTGTTATTTTATCCACTATCAACAAAATGGCAGTAAACGTTTTTGATTAACTAGGGGCTCTGCTCCTGGACGCTTCGCTTCGCTCGCAGTTGGAAAATTCGCTAAAGAATCTCGTTAATCTTTGGCTCGTTTGTAAAATTATGAAACCAGGCTTAAAGATATTAACAGTAATTGCAAGATTAATTATAACCTCAAATACATACTTTAGAAGCGTGAGAGGCTTTCATTACGATCTTTGTCCTAGTTCTCCTATCTTCTGTCAACTAAAGTTTTGAAACCAGGCCTAAATAGTAAAAATTATTGCAGGATTAACATAACCTCAATACTACGTTTCAGAAATGAGCCAGGCCTATATTACAAAATCGACTATTCGAATTTATCCATATTTGCCAAGTAAAATTTTTTTTTTTACAAAATAAATTATTAAATCAGGCCCAATTTATTCAAATTTCAACGATCTAAAACAGTATAAATTAGCTTGTTTTTTTAACAGTAATTAAAAACTATCCAATGAACAGCTGATTTTGGATAATACTCAATCTCAGTTCTATTCCACTCTATTTCCAACGTGCTAAAACAGTATAAATTGGCTTGTTTATAAACAACTGTTTCGATCGCTTTATTTACTATTTCGTTGTTATTTTGTTAACCAACATGGCAACCCATAAGACCCTATCTTAAAATTTTTCAACTTTTAAATTAGATTTTCTAAAAAAAATGCGTTTTTAAACTACATGGGTGTACTTAAAAATCAAAACTACACCTAAGTACAAAATTTCTTTGAACTCGTTGAGCCGTTTACGAGTTCCGCGACAGATACAAAGATAGATACAAGAATTGCTCATTTAAAGTAATAGGATATTATATTTCAAATGTAAATATCACAAAATAACTTACGTGGTTTGAGTTAACATATTGTGTTCCATGAAAAATACAAGTCCCTTTAGACAGGAAGTTTTGCTATTTTTTGTGTTAACAGATAGTAAGGTCTATTATATTTCAATTAAAATATAAATCTGTTTGATTTATAAAGTACTAAAAATAGTAATACATATAAGTCAACAACTCAAAGGGCGCTAAAGCAAATGCGGACTTCCAAGATCAGGGCTTATTTGAAATGCAGACCTTCGACTTGTGTTTGTACTCTTACTTTTGCTTTTTAACGACCAATTCAGTTAAATACGAAGACATTTAAAGCAATTATTAAACTGTTGCAACAGACTGAATGACTCCATAAGTTGAATTTTATTGATTCAGTCGATTCAGTAAACTTTACAGGAGTGTCGTTATAAAATTAAATTTATAATAAAACCTCTACGGTGTATAACTTTCACTTCTACCCATAGTAGTTAAACTGTTTATCTATTTAAAGGAAATATTTAATTATAGCCTATAGGCTACGTGTTTTTGTCGAAGACGTAAAAAATAAACACGTGACAAGTAATTGCACTATTGTTTCCTCACATGTAAAGAAGCAGTAAAAATTATAAAAGATAAATGTTATTTACTTTATATACAATTAAATCTTTAACTAAGCAACATAATTTTACATAAACAAGATAATTAATGGGATTGTCTACTGAAAATTAAAAAATCTGTATTTCCTTAAAATTCTTACTTTTATACAATAACTAGGCCTAGATGAAGAAGAAATATGCAATTTAAAAATTTTACAAAATTTATGTAAGCATATATATACGTATTTTTAGAGAAAATGTAAGCGTTTTTTTCAAATTAATATTCCTTGGGAACCATACCATAAGTCCAATGTTGTTGTTCTTAGGCTCAATTTGTAGGTAATAAGAAATAAAAACTCATGTGATATCATATTTATATCTATAGGCAAACTACAAATAAAATGAAGCACAAAATTTGTTATTGAATTTGAAAAAATCAATTTTTCTATTTTATTTTATAAAATAAAAACTATGCTACTTTCAACCACCAAATGACACGAAGATTTAGTTTGTACATCTCAAATAAATCACTAATAGTTTAATCCTTATATTTTTATCCGTACTTTTGGAATATCAAATTTTGTACCTGAAAAACAAGAAAAACTCAGCGGTAAACGGCCCCTAAAGTTTTGTTCTACGTTACAAGGTTAGATTTACGCAATGAAATTACATACTCATCCTTATATATAATTCTGTAAGCGAAATTTTAGATTCAAAATTGTGGGAATTTGGTAAATCGGAGGATAATGGGAGAGGTATCAAATTAAAGGTATCGATTCAAGGAACGAGGGAAAAATATAAGTTTTTTCTAAAATTAAAAACTAAAGGGTTTTTGAGGTCCCTGAAAAACGAAAAACCCCCATAAGAGATACATGAGAATTTAAAAACAGCTGCTTTGTTTACATTAAAACATTTGGTTTTAAATAAATAAATTAAATACATAAAACAGCTGTTCTGCAGTTTACATTAGAACATTTTTTATCAAATAAATAAATTAAAAACATAAAACAGCTGTTCTGTAAAATAATATGACAGTTAAAAAATGTAAATTATATTTTAAAATAAAATCTGCTACTTATTAACCTACAAAAGATACACGTTGACACACACATAGAAGAGAAACCTTATAAGTGTGATTTTTGGAAGGTTGTATGGTAAAGTTTGTGTTTTTGTTGTTTGTTTGTATGTATTGGGTAATCTCTAGCACTACGGAACCGATTGAAAAAATAGTTTTACTAATAAAAAGCTACACTTTCCCTGAGTAACATTCATTTCGATAAAAACCTTTTTATATTTCAATATTTGTAAATTTAGTCGGAAAAAATTCTTAAGTTAGGCCTAGAATAATAAACCAACACATGTATTTACATTTATTACCATAGCAACCAATTGAATAAAATAACAGATAATATAGCTGTTTGTTCCAATATTTCCATTAACGGCTGATTTCAAAATTTGAAGCAATTATTTTTGTATTTCTAGCTTTTAGGTTAGGGTTTTAAAGTGTAGACCTGAGCCTTGCTGGTTCTTTTAACCATTATTATAACTGCTATTATCAAATATAAGAAATAATTTGATTTGAACATTTATCATTTTTTATCATATAAGTTTTGAGGTTATTATTAATCGTACAAATTCATTATAAATAAAACAACATTTGTTTTTAGAAGGCTCCATTGGGGGTTGGCGTGCGGAGCACGCAGTGGTCTCCCCTAGTACAGTATTATTTTTATAATATTAGATCTACTTAGTGGTCTGTACACATATAATAGGTATGTTTTGTGGGTGTTATATAATATTACATGTATATTTGTGGGTGTATGTTATATATGTTGTATATGTGTATATACTTTTACGAATACACCAAAGCGCTTTACAGAAACGCGGTACAATGCCGTATATATCCATTAGCCTACATAATTTATTTTTTATTTACCTAATCAAAATTCCCCAGCTATATAGGTTACACCTTCTCTTTCTAGTACAAGTACAACAGATATCAACACTCACTTCACAATAATAACCTCAAAATTGCAAAAAATCGTAACAATAACAAACAGCTGACACCAAGACAGCTGTTTCAAAAAAGAACCGACATAGAGTATACATATACAGTAATATACTGGTAATTATGACTTGTTTATGGTAATTCACTTATTTTCATTCTTTGTTATCAACATACATAACACATTACACATTTGTATACTATAAACAAATTACCAACGCATAAGTGCCAAAATCGTGCGTTCGCGTTACTGTACAGTCATATGAATACATATTATCTATATATATATATATGAAAGCCAAATTCCCTGACTCACTGATCACGATTTCTCAAAGACTTCTGACCGGATCGGAACGAAATTTGGTATGTAGCTTCCTCTAGGGTCATATGTGCTCACTAAGAAAGGTTTTCAAAAAAATCGAAATTTTAAGGGGGTATTTGGGGGGCCAAAGTTACTAAATTACTATTTCTCTAAAACTACTGAACGGATTGGAATTAAATTTGGTATATAGCTTCCTCTAGGGTCCTAGTTGCTCGCTAAGAAAGGGTTTCAAAAAATTTGAAATTTTAGGGGAGGTTTTGGGGGTCAAAGTTAATAAAAACCTCTATAAAAAATACGCAGTGTAATTTATATTTATTGATATAATATATTTTTTGTTAATATACATTTAACTTTGATTTGTCTATCCGTGCAAAACGGAATCGGGCCAGTTAGTATACATATATAATTCATTAGAAATTAGTTCTAACGTGTTTTTTTGTGTTTATATAAGTGTTTAAATAATGTGAAAAAAGTTCGAAACAAATTAAATATTGACTATTTTCAGTAGACAATCCCATAAATAAAACACACAACGCATACATCTAAAAAGATAAATTCTAATTTTCCTTCCTAACACATAAGAAGATTAGTAAACAGAATATAACAAACACTACAATTATCAAACAAATATAAATCTACCGTCAGAAAAAAAATGATTTTCTTAAAACAAAATTATTTCACAATAATAGTTGGTCCAATTGTTATTGGGCTTAATCTTTCCAAATATAATAAAATACTAAATCAGTACAAATTCCCGAAAAATTTAAATAACTGATAATTGCAGCAAGTCAAAATGTTAACGGAAAGGAGAAGTAACAATGCCCTTTCGTTCGGGAATAAAAATGCTGGGGGTTTTAATTACTTTGTAAGTTACATGCTGAATTAAATGGTTCCCAAGTTCTACCAATTGATTTGATCTATCCAGTTATATTTCCAGAGTTTAGTAGATCACAAGAAAAAATATTTGATTAATATTAACATTCGAAAATAAGTCATATACTATTTTTTAAATCAATAAAAGACTCCGTGACTTTTCAATACTCGAACGACATTAAAACAACCAAGTTTAACACGTTCACTGCTACGCAAATTTCGTATTTCCTATGCTATTAGATGAATTTAATTTGTTTATATTTATAGTCTAAATGAGTAGAAATTACTTAATTTTTTATTGTTGAACCTTTCTACGTAATAATTACTAATATTTTAAAGCGGACGCACATAGGCTCAAAATTGACGTGCGAAGCACACAATGCATTGTGTATTGAAAATACTCCCGATACGGGGGCAATGCACTGTGCATTGAAAATACTCTAAATACGGGGGATGGCGTGCGAAGTACAAAATGCACTGTGCGTCCTTAGCAGTGAACGTGTTAAAAAGTTTAACTATAAAATAATTTTTATGACTACAAATTTGTAATTGTGTTTAATTAAGTTTATTTAATACCACTCTTATGAGCAGGTTATAATATTCATTACAGTGTATGACTTTTGACATGAATGTGAAAATTGTATTTATGCAATAACACTAAAATTATATTAATAAACAAACTGTATTAGCGATTACAAAGTTTTAATATAATGCAGTTCTTAAAGCATGAAAAGCAGTGAATATTTCATCCCGTATCCTGTTCAAGAAATATTAAATTATCTGAGAAAACTAAGATTTAGAGATTAGACGACGAGTAAATCTCCTTTAGACTAAAATGGTTTATTAAAAGTAGATTAAACTTTCGTACGTTTAATTTCTGTTTTATGCTGTAAAATATCTCCGAGGATTTAAAAACTAAACATTAGCATAGGGTCCATATCTTAAATAATATCTAAAAATAATGCTGTAAATATGTAGCTTAAGGTTGTAAATATGATCCATAACGCTATTACATCAACATTTTTCCAGACTATAACGTTGTCTACTTTTTCTTTCTCTGTCAATTCTTACTACCTATCAATTATTTTTATCATATAGGTGACCATCTATTATTCACCTTATCTGCGTGTTTCTTCGCCTACGCTTTGAATAACTCTATTAATTTTCTCCATTTATGTTTCTCATTATTTTGTTTTTTTCATTGTTCGGTTTCATTGTCTGCCTCTTTTCTACAGTGTAATTATGTTTTAGTGTAACTATTGGTTAATTTATGGTCTTGGCGCTCATTCATTTAGTCTGTCTGTTTTTGGTATCTCGTCGGATTCTTCGCATAATATGCGGTCGTCTATCATTTCAATAACTAACTTTTACAAGCATGACTTACTACAGTAATTTTTTTTCCGCTTACACACTTCCTCAACAAGGGATATTTAATTAAATAACAATAGAAAAAACATAGACCAAGACCGGGAGTTGAACCCGGGACCTTCTCGTTTCCGTCGTGATAATCTACCAACTGAGCTACCCTGATATCTCCCGATATTGGTAGATGTTATCTCACTTGTACGGTTTTACCGCAATTATTGAATTAACAGATTGAATACTACGTGTATACGACATTGAAAACAATCTCAATTTTTATTTCGCAGCTTACAGTGGTGTTATTATTATTATTCAGTTTGCAGAGCATCACGACGGAAACATGAAGGTCCCGGGTTCAACTCCCGGTCTTGGTCTATGTTTTTTCACTTGTAATTGAATTAATAAATTATTGTTTTAATATATGACACACACCATTAGGCAAGTAGATCATTTACATCCCTTAATAATAACATTCAAACATTAATGAATATTTTGTCTTAACTATTTATTACTCGCTTCGCTCAGCTTCCCGCGACTCGCGGCGAAGCAAATGCAAACATATTACTGAACTGGCTGTTATTTTAACGTAAATTACGACTGATTGATTAGGACAGAGTCACTTGAGGATTGGGGTAGGGTGATGGGGGAAGTGAATACCCGGATCATGTGCATGAGCACGTGAGCAGTAAGGCCAGAGTTTTTATTATGACAGAAGCACTTTGGTTGGAGTAGGGTAATGGGGGTAGTGGTGATCTGAATTCTGACGCATGTGCAGTAAGGCCACAGTTTTTGCAGGAATGTCAGGAATTTGTTTGTAGAATATAAAAATATCTCCCTATAAAGATATCTTTATGTTCTTCCTTCAGTATTTTTGCCCAGCTATCAATAAGGGCTTCAATAACTTTTCCTACTTTTCTTTGTTTATATGTTCTTCAATATAATTGCCAAACTATTTGGCCGTATGTTTCTTAGTGGTTTCGTATCTTTGATTACGATTTCATTGTATATTATTTTTTTAAATGTATTTTAATTTTGTCTCTTCATTTATGTTTTAATTGTATGGTTTCTTCGTCGGTCTTCTATCTACCTCCTTTCAATTCATTTTTGTTGTCTCTGTTAAATAATGTATGAACTTGGCATTCATTCCGATAGTGTTTCTATTTTTTCTGTCATTGCCCTGCAGTAAGTTTTTACAATCTATGAATTCAATAAATCATTTTTACACTTTTATTATATTTTTTGTTTATATTTTACGTTTCCTCAGTTAACAGCAATTAGTTTACTTTCATTATTTATAACTTACATCAAACTTTCAAATTAAATCTATAACCTGTGACATGGCAACGATATTCTCTTAATTTACTACTCCAAACAAATTTAGAAAAAATAAAATTGCTTAACTTAATAAAAATGTTTGATAAAATTTCCACTTTGTATGAAGAAAACAAAAGAAGAAAAATACATCACTTGAAAACTTACACATCACTTTAAGACACATTTTGTTCTATACTTGTGTTCAAAATTTTAACCCAATATCTTGCTAAATAAAAAGGTTACACTACTTTTTTGAAATAAAAACGTTTTAATGTTGTTTTTCGGAAACTCTAGTATAAGTAGTAAATAACTTTTTAAAAAAATCTAATATTTTAAAAATATTTATCACATCAAACAAAAATAACAAATTGGTAAAAGAATAATAATAATTATGAATTGAAACACTTAATTGTAAAAAAAAATACTTTTGTGATTATCTCTTTCACTTTCAGACACAGAAATATCACACAAAAAAATTGTCCTCGAGATATTGTCCTCCACTAAGTTTCTCACGATATTCTCACTCAAGGGTGATCTTGATCGATTTATTACATATATTTAAACAGTTTACAAAAATCCAAAACTTTCAGACATAACCTACGTACAAAATATGAACCTAAACAATGCATCAAGACTAAACAAAGAATAATTGTGAATCAGCTGACTTGAAAATGCACAGCCAACTCGATTGAATTATCACTCTTAGTATCGATCTGTACATCGATTTTATATACTACTAGCTGAAAACCCGTGCTTCGCTACAGGGAATTTGTTTTTTGCTACGTCATTATCATTAAGATTCATAATTAATTGTAATACTTTTCTCTCATTTTCTTTCATCTAATATTTCACGAAAATGAATTATACCATGAATTAAACATGTGTATTTTCAATTAGTTTGGTACTTATTGTTCACTGGTTGCCCGTAAATCGTCACTGTTTGTGTGTTGAATAAATTAAATCAATAAAAAATTCAGAGTAAAGAGCGTCTTCTTTTTCAACCACTAAATCTACAGACTGGTAAATCACAGTCTTAGCTGGTTGTTTACAGATCACCCAGATACGTCTTTAATATGCAACTGCATAGATCGGGTTAGTTTTGATCAGCTTACGTTCAAAATATTTTCATAAAATTATAAGTGCCAAATTTCAGCTCTCTAGCTTTAAGGAAATAATATCAATTAATATTTATTGTTTTTAGGGGTTGTTATTACTTTTTCAATCCTTAGCAGCACGTAACAAAATGTAAAACTGGTTTATTTTTTATACGTATCTTGTAAGAATTAAATGTAAAAATTTTCAGCTCTTTAGCTTCAAGGAAAGTATAAAAATAAAATAAATATTTATTATTTTTAGGGGTTGATATCACATGTTCACCTCTAGCAGTACGTAACAAAATGTAAAACTCATTAACTTTATATATGTGTTTTGTAAGAAATAATTGTGCAAAATTTCAGCTTTAAGGAAATTAAAAAAATAAAATTTTTATTGTTTTAGGGAATGTTTCAACCCTTAAAGGCTAAATATTTTAAAATCCTATCTTAGTGCGCCTCTAGTGCTTATGAGCAATATGTGTACCAAAATTCACGTTACTTGGCGGTATTAAATTAATATTTACAGTTATAGGGGTTGTTATTAAATGTTCAACCCTTAGCAGAACGTGATTAAATGTAAAACTGGTTTATTTTTTTATATGTATCTTGTAAGAAATAAATGTTCAAAATTTCAGCTTTCTAGCTTTCAGCAAAGTATAAAAATAAATATTTATTGTTAAAGGGGTTGTTACTACATTTCCACCCCTTAACAGAACTTAATAAAATTTGAAACTGGTTTATTTATCTGTGTGTTGTGTATATTGTAAGAAATATTTACAAAATTTTAGCACTCTAACTTTAAAGAAAGTATAAAAATGAATATACAGTATATTGTTTTTAGGGGTTGTATCACATTTTCACCCCTAGTAGCGCGTAACGAAATGTAAAACTGGTTTACTTTTTATATGTATCGTGTAAGAAATAAATATACAAAATTTCAGCTTTCTAGCTTTAAGAAAAGTATAACAAACACTATTTATTCATTGTTTAGGGGTTGTTTCAACCATTAAATGGAAAATATTCAAAATCCTTTTTTTGGCGCTCCTTTAACGCCTATAAGCAACATGTGTACCAAATTTCACGTTCCTAGGCGGTATAGTGTTTGACATATGTAACAAACAATATTATTTATTGTTTTAAGGGTTGTTTCAACCCTTAAAAGATAAATATTTTAAAATCCCTTCTTAGTGCGCCGTTAGCACCTATGAGCTGTATGTGTATAAATTTCACGTTCCTAGGCAGTATTTAAATAATATTTATAATTTTAGGGGTTGTTACCACATTTTCTCTTAGCAGAACGTGACAAAATGTAAAACTGGTTTATTTTTTTATATGTATCTTGTAAGAAATAAATGTAAAAAATTTCAGCCTTCTAGCTTTAAGGAAAGTGTAACAAACAATATTTATTGTTTTAGGGGTTGTTTCAACCCTTAAAGGGAAAGTATTTTAAAATTCTTTCTTAGTTCGCCTCTAGCTCCTTTGAGCAATATGCGTACCAAATTTCACGTTCCTAGGCGGAATTCAATTAATATTTATAGTTTTAGTGGTTGTTATTACATTTTCACCCTTTAGCAGAACGTCACAAAATTTAAAACAGGTTTACTTTTTATATGTATCATGTAAGAAATAAATGTACAACATTTTAGTTTTCTAGCTTTAAAGACATTATAGCAAACAATACTTTTTAGGGGATGTTTAAACCCTTAAATTTCAAATACTATAAAACTCTTTCTTAGCGCGCCTCTAGCTCCTTTGAGCAATATGCGTTCCAAATTTCCCGTTCCTAGGAGGTAGGACTTTTGAGATGTATAACACAAATGTTTATTGTTTTAGGGGTTGTTTCAACCCTTACAGGAAAATTATTTAAAAATTCTTTCTTAGTTCACCTTTTGCTCCTGTGGCAAATACATGTACCAAATTTCACGTTTCTAGGAGGTAAGGTTTTTGAGATATATAACAAACAATATTTATTGATTTAGGGGTTGTTACAACCCTTACAGGCCAAATATTTTAAAATCCGTTGTTATTGTACCTCTAGTGCCTATAAGCAATATGTGTACCAAATTGCACGTTCCTAGGAGGTAAGGTTTTTGAGATATTTTATAACAAACAATATTTATTGATTTAGGGGTTGTTACAACCCTTACAGGCCAAATATTTTAAAATCCGTTCTTATTGTGCCTCTAGTGCCTATAAGCAATATGTGTACCAAATTTCACGTTCCTAGGATGTAAGGTTTTTGAGATATGTAACAAACAATATGTATTGTTTTAGGGGTTGTTTCAATCCTTACAGGCCAAATATTTTAAAATCCGTTCTTATTGTGCCTCTAGTGCCTATAAGCAATATGTGTACCTAATTGCACGTTCCTAGGAGGTAAGGTTTTTGAGATATATAACAAACAATATTTATTGATTTAGGGGTTGTTA
>JAGFPH010011412.1:0-10449 GCA_018207615.1 Philaenus spumarius
GAAATATATTTATAAAATAAGGTTATTTTAACATTTTCAAGTATTCATTTCAATTCTATGATTTATTCTCTACAATTTGTTGTAATCAAATTTCATTTTTGGATAAAGCATATATTCCTAATTCATTTTTCAAAATAAGCTTCGACAAAACCTAGTAATTATGCGATCTGGCAACATGATTTTATTCTCTCTATTTTCTACTGTTAGCTAGTACCTCCGATCGATAGTCGAAATAGTTAATTTTAAAGCTAATATATTGTAGTAAATGCCAGTTTAGTCGCGTTAACGCGATGATAGTATACTCAAACGTTAAAGTTATAAAACGTGTATACGCGACAGTATGTGCGGATATGGGATCAAACTCCTTGTTAGATAAAGGTTGTTTAAAGCCAATTTTGTACTAGTTCTAAAATATTTACAATAGGTTATCTATATGTTTGAGTTAAAAAAAGTTCAAATAAAAATGTTAACAAAACATCAATAATTACTCATGAAGATCAGAAGTTTTACTCGGCCTAAATATTTAAATTAAATACTTGAGTTTACAACACACTCAAAGATTTATCGATTCTAAACAAGCACAAAACTAATTGATTATGATTGAGTTGAGTAGCCTGTTTATTGAATAAACACTTATAATACAAAATGTATAGTGAAAAAATTTATTAGTAAATTATTAAATTTATAAACTTAAAAATTCATTTGAACTAATTTGTGATTTTACTTTCTCACTATACCATAGGCCTATATAGAAAAAGTATAGTGATCCAAAAAAAAATCATTGTGGAGATTTTGTGGAAATATCCGTTTTGTGACCCCCTTAGTCCAAAAAATTTGATTTCGAACAAATTTGCACCAAACATGTCAATTAGCATCAAACATGTATAGATGCACGTAAAAAGGTTTTGAAAAACAACCCCCTTTTTGGCCAAAAAATCAGTCATTATTTTTTATAAATAAACCGCTCTTAGCGATTTTGATAAAATTTGGCTTATTTGTAACCCTTAATGTATCCTACCATATCCAAAAAACCGCATCTTTCTAAAAATTCTTGTTTACCTAGTAATAATAATATTCATTAGTTACCCTCCTTTAATGTTATCCCCTCTCCTACTTTAATACAATTTTATGAAGTCATGAAGTAACAGTAAAACTGTTTAGGCCCTAACACGTTCTCTGCTACTCAAATTTCTATTTCCTATGCTAGGAGCTGACCTTTTAATTTTTATATTTATAGCCTAGATGAGTTGAAATTACTTAATGTTTTAACCTTTCTACGTAATAATCACTAATATTTTAAAGTGGACGCACATAGGCTTAAAATTGGCGTGCGAAGCACGCAATGCACTATGTATTGAAAATTTTCCCAATACGGGGTTGACTTGCGAAGCACGCAATGCATTGTGTATTGAAAATACTCCCGTACGGGGGGTTGGCGTGCAATGCACTGTGCGTCGGCCGCTTCTCATAGTGTTTAGTGTCAATCTCCCATGTGCGTCTTAGCAGTAAACATATTAATAATTTAATTATGTTTGTGAGAAAATGTGTGTCAGTTTCTAGTACCGTAATATTTTTAATTTTTTTTCATACATAACTGCACTATTTTATGAGCATTACATCTTTGAACTCTGACTATTTCTGCTGAGAAAGACGAGAAGGAACTGTTATAAACAGATGAGAGATACAGAGATCCAATTAAAATTTTGAAGACAACATTGAGTGAAAGTAGTTTGTTATTCCAAATGTATGAGCTACCATACTCTCCGAAGTTATAAATTATTTCATTGAAAATGTTTCTTTAACAGTGTTGAATGTGTTTTCTTTTAGTTTTTCCTAAAATTATCTTTTTGTGGCAAATCTTCAATTTTCCCCTATGGTTTCAACTATTAACAATACTAAAGCAATATTGAATACAGTAGCCTACTCAAATTAACAAAATTAACTTACAAGTAACCAAAAACTATGAATAATAAATTTTAAATGTGTATGAAAAAGGCCTGATTAAAAGGCCTAGTTTTTTTTTTAAGCGCTTAAATAATAAACCTTAATATTTATTGCTGGATCGAATAATATAGACCATTGGACGATAAATTCTTTAAAGCCAGTTTTAATTATTATACTGTTTAGCTTTTAATTTTACAGATGATTTATTAAATAATTTTGCTCTTATATCAAGGTCTTCTTTTCTGATAATTTAATTTAAGATTTTTATATTGTGTTTCTAAACAAAAAACAACATAGGCCTACTGCATACTTTTTAGGAATCGTAAACGTCGAAACTTTGTAAGTTTTTCCTATTTAAGGCACCGTACAAAACACTTTCAAAATGTAACTGATGTACAGTAGAGTCCCGCTATTCCGAAAATCCGCCTATTCCAAACAGAGGTCAGAAAAAATACCGATTTTTTAAACATAAAAACAGGAGAAATTAAAAAGACGTTCGTGAAAAAACGTAGATTTATTGTTATACAAATAAGTTAAATAGAGACATACATAGCCTAAGCCTAAGCTTGGTAAAAACGCCTGACAATAAATTTGAACTAAAGCTGGTTTTGTTTCCTTCACGTTTTCCATCCGTTTTGCGGGAAGGAAGTTACTGCAATAAGTGTCCTGTGAAAAGGATACCAGGTTCTTTAGAAAGAAAGAAAGATTAGACACAACAGCTAGGCACTAGTTGTGTTGTTGCCACCTGCCAGTTGCTTTCATCCGTTTTTCTCCTTCGTTTTCGTTATTTCGAAGACATTTTTTTTCACGATCTTTTTTCAAGATAACGCGGTACTGACGGACAGACTGCGGGATGACAAAACGGACAGTTCGAACAACCTATCCCTTTCCTTCCATTTTTAGAAAAAAATGGAATCGAAACTCAACGGAAGGAAAGAACCCTGGATGATGTAAACATACACTAGAACGAATTCAAGAGCATTTGCCACGTCTACGTGTGATATGAGTTCAGTTTGAGCGTTTACCTCCTCCTCGCTTTTCTCCGAGCCGATCAAGGCTGTATAGAACTGACACTAGCAGATGTCCCCGTATTTAATTTACGCCTTAACAAGTCAATACGTTGATATTATTCATGAAATCCGCCTATTCCGAATTCGACCGCTAAACCGAACAGTGTTCGGTCCCAATTAGTTCGGAATAGCAGAACTCTACTGTATTTCAGAATCAGTGTCTATCTGCTGTTATGCAACCCCACAATAACCCAATGTTACCAAACTTGAAATAAAATATTTCAACGTTGCACTATCTATTTAAACGTTACAATTTTGTAGGACTTGTTATAAGTAGTACTCCTAATGATTTATTTGTTTGTGTTGTAGCTCTGCTGTGGACAGTAAAGTAGGAGTGAAAGTTGCTATCAAGAAATTAGCGCGTCCTTTTCAATCTGCCGTCCATGCCAAACGAACCTATCGAGAACTGCGAATGTTGAAACACATGAACCATGAAAACGTGAGTATTTATTTACTTTTAACTTTCTAATCTAACCTAATAACTTAATCAACTCTAATTTAATAATTTAAACATTTCACAACACTAATTTAATAATATAAAATATTTGAAAACTATTCAAAAGCGATAAAAAATGTAAATTTTTTACTTTGTGGTGATTAACCCTAAAGAGGGTGTGTGATGTAAAAATAACCAGACAAATTACAAATTTAGTAGGGTGAAATTGGGGCAAATGAAGGCAGTGACTGCCACAGTCTTAGAAATAATAACTTCAGTAAAAAGATGGCAACATATGGTTTTTTACGATGTTTTCTAACGTATTTCAATTTGATAATCACTTTCATGAATAAACCGTACTTTTTTCACCCATCCAAAAAAAAAAAAATGTTTTGCAACCCAATTGAAGTGCCATTGGTGAAGTTTGCATGACTCTCACTGCTGATTGCAAAGACCTAGACTAAAAGTGTTTCTGGTGATTCTTATACATAGACTCAGCCTGTATGAGCCATTTTGCTCAATAATGCATAGTGTAACATTTTGTATATATCTAAGTAATTTCAAAGATAAAGAGTCCTGGTTAACAAATAAAAATACAATGAAATGTAAGATTCAGTATAGACCTACCTACCTACCAACCTACCTATATAGCCTAGCCTAGAGCAGTCAAAATTAATATCTTAATAAAGTAACTTCGGGATTTTGAATGAGTAAATTAAATCACAGTAAATACACAAATGATAACAAGCTTAAGCTAAATTAAATTAAACTTACCGTATAATATAAATAAATCAAATTTTTAATCATTAAATTAGCCTATAAAAGCAAAGGCAAGTAAGAACAAAATCATTGTATTTAACCGATGTAGATTAAGTTAGTTTTAGTGTAAATGAGATTGTAAATTAAGTAGAAGCATTGTGTATAATTAAAATTATAAATGATTACTTGTAAAATTCTAAAAGAAGTTAGTGTGTTTCGATAACCTAAAATACAATCACGTACGTAATACATCGATTCACGGCAGAGGTGAATGCCATTGTCTAAACTGTGAACTAAGGAAAAGAGCAGATTTCAAAAACAGATGTGATAACTACAATACGATACTATTATATGAAAATATAAAATGGATATTTTGGACTTTATTAAAAATTCAAAGTGAAATAAACACTTAATATAATTAAAAGTGATACCAAGGACATAAAATATAACGGTAATTGTAA
Organism: Philaenus spumarius; assembly: GCA_018207615.1. Classification (NCBI taxonomy): domain Eukaryota; kingdom Metazoa; phylum Arthropoda; class Insecta; order Hemiptera; family Aphrophoridae; genus Philaenus; species Philaenus spumarius. Next base: position 4,671 of record JAGFPH010011412.1, read on the forward strand.
AGCTCGTTATATTTAATAAAACATGAAGGACTACATACACGCTAAGCAAGAACACTGCTAACAGAAGTTATGGAGTTAAACTATAAATGGCCGTATCGATTCTTAGAGCGGTAATTGTTTAAATTTATAGGCTTCCTTTTACAGTCCTTTCTGAATAGCCATATAATACAGTTGCATTTTGATGTGCAGTAATTAAACCAAATTAATAAGAAGAACTGAATTGATTTAAAGAGTTTTGAACACTAAATAGAAAGAAACTAAAATTAAACACCAGAGCTATAATAAGTAAACCTGTTTATAGCAGCATTTAGTAGAATCTGCAACCTAGGTAATATTCAACCAATTTTCACAAACCCATATTCCAAAGTACCAGAAATTTGATCATCTAAATTAATAGACTTGAGATCATTTAAATTAACTTCGATTTGGCCATATGCATATAGTGAACATTTTGGATAATAGTAAATTTAGTCTGTAATATTCCTTTGTAGTAGTTTTAAGCATAGCATTAAGTGATTGCATATTTAACTAGCCAGGTACTCTTTAACCCGAGATAGAGAGAATATAAATTAAAATTTGTATAGTCATTAGTTATATTAAGCCTATACAGCAAATAAAATAATATTGTTTCAGTGCTCTAATAAACTAAAAAAAATAATTGTGTAAGGAAGAAGTAATTCCAAACTTAATAAAGTACAAATTTTGTTAACCATAAAGAGTGAGTTATTGTAGAAGTTTCTAGTAATATTATTATATTATTATATTATAATTTGGCTCACAACGTGTGGCATTTTAATTTCAAACAATATAATTGGATATTTCATTATAATAGTTAAAAAAAATATGGCAGTCTCCTCACTAACTCCATCAATTTTCGTCATGGGGCAAGTGGACCCACAGAGCATGGGGTAACTGCAGCCAGTAGGCCTAACTAAACAGTATTTTTTGGGGGATTTTAAAACACGTATCTTACTTAGGACCTATAATAATGTTTTAATCCTTTTATTTTGCTTTTGAAATATCATTTTCCTCCTGCAACCTTTAGGGAAAAAAAAACAACTATGTAGACGTGTAAAAATAAAATAAAAATTTAAGTTAATAAGTAGTAATAAGGTGTTTTAAAAAAGTGTCTTTTTTAATGAAAAAAAAAATATGTTAAGAGTGAAGTTTAGTTAAATAGGAAAGGACCATAATCATTATTCTGGCTGTAAAGGTGTGTAAATTTTTTGATTATCAGAAAAAAAATTTAAGTTAAATTTAAAAAGATATTTTCTAACTAAAATTTTATTAAAATCATGCCCAAGAGGACAAAGAAAAATAACAAACATGAAAGTACATTAACCCTGCAACTTCAATGTGAGTTGTCGTGGGGGCGTGGCACATGAAAACGATCAATTTTGACAACTCTACTTGTAATGAATATTTCGCCCACTAAAAATTATCCATTCGCAATAAATCAAAAACTGTTAGAAAGGTAATGATCTAAACTTTAATTTTTGTATTTACAAGTTTTTTCTAAAACGTATATTTACATACGTAATCAACGTTGCAGTTTATTAGTTTTCTTCAACAAACTCGGCGTCCGTCAATTCACCGGATTTTGTGATAAAACACAACGAAATAACGCATCTTTCTTCTCTTTCTTAAGCCCGCCCAGTACTTCTTCTAAATTAAACCTAGATATAGTTGGATTCTTCACAATTTCCCCTATCTAATACTGCCATCAAATCAAAAATCGGACAAATAGTTCTAAAGTTGTAAGGCGTTTTGTAGACCCTTGCAATTGGTCAGTTTTCTAATCAATAAACAGCGGTACTTATTACACGTGATATCTGTGTGACCACAATCTTTTTTTAGAGATATTTTGGTATCTTTGTAAACATAATGCTTCAAGCTAACTTTACAACATGGGTAGACATGAGAGTTTGTGCGCGCATCTTGTATAGTTTTTATGGACGAGAAATTTCTATATTTGTTCTCTTTTTTGTTATTAAAATAATCTAAGTCAAACACTTTTATGAAAAGATAATTTACAAGTGTACAGTTCAATTCTTTGATTTATTCTCTACACTTTGTTATAATAATATTTCATTTTTGGGTAAAGCAAATATTCCTAAATTACGTTTCAAACTAGGCCTAGTTTTGTTAGCAGTCGTGTAGACGGAACATAAAAACTGGTGTTTTCAAAATAAGAAATTTGAAATTGATAAATGTTATTATACAGTTTTATTTAGAACTAAATTACGAAACTTTTTGCTTATGAAAAAATTACAAAAAATGTTTACTACTTGTTATGTAAGCCTAAAGTTGAACATTTTCCTTTCGTTACTGAACATTTTTTGTTTCTTGAGCTAATAACTTTTACAATTTTACATCAATAAAGTTTTTAATTGCATATATTAATTCTTTGAACCTTTCTCTACAAAAAAGGTACAGAACACTTCTGGATTCGTATACAATTACTATATTTGGCGAATTTTTGAAAAGTGCTTGCACACGCACCAAAATGACTTGCCATTGCAAAACATTAACATGGTCAGTTGTAGGGTTAATAAGTTGTTATTTTATTAGTTTTGACAAATTTAGTTCCTTTAAAATGTCACTTATTTTTGCGATGCCGTGTTCTCCAACACGAAAAAGTTCATAACTCCTAAAAAATTATAATATCTCAGTGATTTAAAAACTGCCTGAATCAGTGGAAAATGGACTATAATCCACTTGTCCTATTACTGCTCTAGGCATGCTTTAATAGGAAACTGCAAGTGTAGCCACACGACATGTATAACGTTTCAAATTACACTAATAAAATTTTGATAGCCGATGTGAATATTATCTCAACACCAAGCTAAAGTTCATTGAGCCAAAATGAAAACAAAACACATAACCGTAACTAGAACTGATGAAACAGCCAAGGCATAAGCATAGAAGCAGAAATAAACCTATCCAAATAATAAAAGAAACCATGTCATATCAAGATTAAAATACCGAAACAACTAAATCAATGTAAAATGTATCACTGAACTAGGCCTAACGAAACTGAATTCTCACATTAAAAACCTATGTTTCTATCTAAAGCAGACTTATCCAAATTAAATATTTAACTTGTAGCATAACCACTACACAAAGTACCAATCAAACGCATTATTCACATATTTCTTTAACCATTCTTTAGTTAATCATCCAAATTCTGGTAGAAACATTGTACAATTACAAACTAATGCATTAGAAATATGATAACAGAAGTCAGCCATATTATCAAAATGCAACAGCAGAAGTCAAAAGACATAGGAGAATTCGAAGTCTGTACAACTTATAATAATAAACTAAAATGTAAATATATCCCTAAGGCTAGATTATAATGTAATGTAGTAAAGTCAAATTAAAATGAAATTCTAAATTATGAATCCAAAATGTTAACCGATAGTTAGAGAATTAAGTATAGATTAATATCAAACTTGATATATGTGAATGCAAATACGTTTGTTCCCATTACCAGAGCTATTTCGTTACACGCGGTATAGTAAATAATTAGTTAAAAATAATAATATTGTCTTATACAAATGAAATAATATCACCAATAATTATAATCTAAATATAAATAAAGTGTTACTTTGACTAAGTACAACGTTCTGGGAAGCCATTACGAATAACCATAGCAACGAGAACTTAAGAAGTCATGTGGGAGGCTACAACCAATCCCAAAGCAAGACGATAATTTGTGAATTTCCCATGATTCAAGCGGCGGGTGTTTTGCAACCAGAAAAAGGACACTAACAAGAGTTGACGACGCTTTACAAGAACATTAAGAAGCTAACGCGTCCCTGCGTTTATAAAAGTGATGCTAATAATAAAAAAGTGTTTTTTAAACTAGATATCCAGTAATAAAGTCAGTGAATTTTAAAGCAGAAATTGGTATCTTCTGCCATAAACAATAGTGACATACTGTAAACTTTCTAAAAACTATAAGAAACTTACAAGACCATTGTTTAAAAAAAAATTCAAAGCCTATACACACTTTAGAACTTTCAAGATCTAATAATAAATTCATGAATGCGATTATGAATAGTTTGTTCATGACAAGCCGAGTGCCTGCCCTGAGATATTAATGATATATTAATAAGAAAATATTTCAATTTTTTTTAATCATTTTAAATATCCTATAAACTTTAAATATCATTATAAAATTTTCTGTGCTACATCTGAGCTAGACCGAGGTACATTTAATAATGTTGTTCAATGAAAGAGAATCAAAGACTGATAATATTACTCAATTGAGTCACACAATTAATTATTTTGTAACTATTCAATCCATTTATAAGTTAATCTGTTTATATGTTAATGAATTTTATTTGTGCCATTATAAATCTACTTGAAATTCATTGACTTACTTATATAGCAAGTAGAATTTAAGATACATCAAATTATCCCGTGAATGTAATTAATTACATCAAAATATAATTTAATAAAGTCTAATAAACGAAAAGATATTTATTATGCATGATCACAACAAAATTTCCCAAAAAAAAAATGTAAAAAATGAACTACATCACGTGATAGCCAATAAAACAAAATTAAGGCACTTCAAATTTTATGAATTTACATTAAATAATAACTTTGTCAATTCAGTTCAAAGTTGAACTATGCAAAAACATGGCCCCACTTCACTCTAATCTGTTGCATTTTAGAGTGTTATACTAAAATATTTATTCGAATATTGGTGTGTCGATCTAAAATGGATGAAGAATAAAGTTTGAAATTAGAACAATTTTTAAGAAGCGTATTAAGAAGTAGAAGAATCTCTGACACTAAATTCAGGCAGAGAACGTCTTTGTAGATTGTTGTTCAAGGATTGTGCTGAACTGAAGGAAATAGAAGAAGACACCATTGAAATGGCAGGATCTTTAAGTTAAATGTCTACTCTAATCCAGTTGTAAGTTTCTTTGAATGATATTAATGAAAGGACAAAATACTTCAGTAGCAGAACTGATAGAAAGCAGGAGGAAATACTTTCATGATGGTGATTAAAGACAGGAAACAATGAGGAAACAAGGCAGGAAACTGTACAAATAATAATCGATAACGCTCATTAAGGTCAAAATGTACATACAGTTGAAAATGTTATCTATGGAAAAGATAAAGAAACAAGATTTAGTACACATTTGCAATGGTTCATCACGCGTTGTCATATTTATTAACAACTTCATAATTAAATAAAATACAGTAGAATCCCTCTTAATTGGCCTCGGATTAACTGGCCTATCCCATGGAACAACAGAGTTTTTCTCTTACAGATTATACTACTGTAACTGGCCCAAGTCTCAAACTTTGATTGTTTGACAGACATTTTCTGGAATGTTATTACACATATTATTAGTAAAAAATATATATGTACGTACTCATCCAATATAAAAATAAACAAACGTAATAATAATAATAATTAATAACTAACTAAAATAAAATAACGATGGCCTTACCTATCTTTGGTACGGGTAAGGTACTAAAACCTGTGAAAATGGGATCTTGACGAAGGCGAAACGGATTGTTTTCCCTCATTTTGTGTGATAAGATAACGCCTGCGTCAGGTTAATGATTTCGGCAGATGTCCCTCCTCTCCCTATCTCAACAGACATCAGGTCGCCCTTATCGTTATCTTCTCAGTTTAGTTTTCTTGTTGGCCTTGTTCGGTACTGTACAAATGTGAAAGTATTATTAAAACATTGTATTTCTCCTGAAATTCTTCGAAATGTGTTCGCCGAAATGTCGGTTCCGCCGAGAAACT
>JAGFPH010011412.1:18023-34667 GCA_018207615.1 Philaenus spumarius
AAAGGTAATTAAATTTACTACAATCCTGTGCAAAGGTAATTCAGGTAAAGTCCCCGGAACAAAGAACAAAATTGATAGGAAGCTTCAAATAAATGATTTTTTCATTATCCGTGTAAGATTTTTGCGCAATTTCTCCCATTCATAAGCCTGTGTACAGTTTTTGAGCTATATCGTTCAAAAGGTAATTAAATTTACTACAATCCTGTGCAAAGGTAATTCACGTACAGTCCCCGGAACAAAGAACAAAACTCATAGAAAGCTACTGATTAATGTTTTTTTTTTTTACTATCAATGTATGGTAATTGGGCAATTTCTGCCAATCATAAACCCGTGTGCATTTTGTGAGCAATATAATTCGACAGGTAATTAAATTTACTACAATCCTATGCAAAGTTATTTCAAATACAGTTTCCGGAACAAGAAACAAAATTGATAAGAAGATCCCGATAAATGTTTTTTTCACTATCAATGTAAGGTAATTACGCAATTTCTCCCACTCATAAACCCGAGTGCAATTTGTGAGCTATATCATTCGAAAGACAATTAAATTTACTATAATCCTGTGCAAAGGTATATTTGGAACAGTTTCCGCAACAAGGAACAAAATTCATAGGAATCTCTCATTATATAATACTAGTTATTCCCTGATAAGAAAATTCGTCTATAGTAATGCGGCAGTGCTGCTTATGGGTTTTTTATTTAAGTATTACAGATGATGGGCAAAATCAGCTGTTATATTATGTTATTACTCACGGGACGTACACTCGCTTTTATGGGAGTTGATTTTCATTAAATTTAGTTTTATATATTTGTAAAAAGTTAGCATGAAGAAAAACTATCTTCCATGTCATAAAAAGGAAATTTTAAATTAGTTTAGAGTAGGTTTTATATTTTAATAAAAATCAATCTATATAATATATAAAAGCCAAATCCACTGACTCACTGATCTTGATTTCTCAAAAACTACTGAATGGATTGGAACGAAATTTGGTATGTAGCTTCCTCTAGGGCCATAGGGGGCCACTAAGAAAGGTTTTAAAAAAATTCGAAATTTTAGGGGGGATTTGAGGGGGTCAAAGTTACTAAATCACGATTTCTCTAAAACTACCGAACGGATTGGAATGAAATTTGGTATGTAGCTTCCCCTACGGCATAGGTACTCGTTAAGAAAGGGTTTAAAAAAAATTTGAAATTCTATGGGATGATTAGGGGTCAAAGTTACTAAAAATCCCCATAAGAAATATATAGTGTAATATATTTATTGATATAATATATTTTTTATTAATATACATTTAAATTTGTCTATCCGTGCAAAGCCGGATCGGGCCAGCTAGTTCTATTTTATATTCATTTTGAATTGGCCTATTATAGTGAAATTTACTTATTGATCAACCTTTGTTTGTTACAGTTGATATCTGGTCTGTTGGCTGCATCATGGCCGAACTACTCACAAGTAGGACACTCTTCCCTGGCACTGATCGTATCCTTCAATTACCTAGCTTTATTTAGTTAATATTTAGGTGAAGGATTTAGAGTGAGTTAAAAGCTTGTTTTGCATTTCCCTTGGCTTCCATCTTGCCAACTTGTATTTAGAAAACATTTAAGGAAACTAGTTGGCTTGTGTGAGAAAATATTAGGCCTGTGTGGAATAAATCACCTTGACGTAATACTCAAGAAAATGGTTCTTTGCATTGCATATTAAGCTTACTGTCGGATTGTATTTACCATAGACCCCTTAATCATTCAACTGGTTATTCCAAAGTATTAAAATGTTGAGCAGTTTTTTCTAATTTTGCAAGATTTTTTTTTAAATTATAAAAAGTCCATATTTGACAGAAAATATAAAGTGTTATATATCATAGTTTTGTCTTGTTCTGTAGATTGCTATACCATAAAAAATGAGGTAATGTTTTTAAAATTTCTTAAGGGGTGCTTTTTGCAAATATTTATGTTTTGAAAACTGAAATAATTACTAACCATTAGGTCCAAATGAAAATATGAAGTTTATATTAATTTTGAAACATTTTGTTTGAAATTGTATACTTAATTCAAAAAGGTTGAGATTTTTATATTTCAGATGTAGTACATGAGAAGTAAATTAAAGTGTATCGTGGAAACAATGTTCTTTTAGCATTAACTGAGAACATTTTCAAAAATTTCTCTTTTCAAATTCACTTAAGGTGCTTTGTTCCATGTCGTTAAAAATTATTACATTTTGATATCATGACATTACAACAGTTCACCAATGTATTCGAAATTCATTGTCGTAGAAACTAACTGACCTTTAGTTTTTGTGATGAAACAAGCTGTGGTGCACATTATCACGGCAACAAAGTCATGATTTTATATCACCTGAAAAGTCATGATAAAATAAACTCAGTCTTAGAACGCAACAAAAACACAGAAAAAACAAATATCAGCAGTGCCACGGCATTCTAAAAATATTAAAACTCTAGATTATTTTGAATTGTTATAAATGGATATTTATATCAAGTTTAAATCTTCTTATATGGTATAAAGTTTCAAAGAGGTTTATAGTTGGAGAGTTACTTTTCTAAAGACTTAATATGTGTTTTAAATTAGTCATTATTTCATTGAATTTGTTATTCTGTTCTGTATTTAGGCGTGTAATAGGTTTTACCTGTTATAGTTCATTTTCAAACGAATAAATAAAATATAACCATGTTAGCCAAAATTGTGACATCCTTATTGCTCTTACTATAAAATATTAAAACAGTAAAAACTTTCCTTTGCAGCGATTAGTACTAGTTCTGATCTTTACAATATTTTTAAAAATATATTATTTACTATAAACGTTTACTTATAACATTTAAGGAGTTATTCATTTTTGTTTTAATTTTTGTTTTTTAATTTTTAATTTTTGGAGAAGTCTACAGTTCCAATCTGTCACATAGCCCTGTGAAATTTGTTCATATTTATCACTGAACAAGTATAGGTTGAAAATTTAGTTCAGTAACGACTTATATATTTATTTTAGTGGATCTACCATACAAGATCAGTTGCAGAAACAAACATGTATGGGACAGCTACCAATCTTTCAGCTGTCAGTTTCGTTAAAATAATTTGCTGACAAGCTTTTGCTTATATCTATTTTGAATAGAAACCTACCAGTTCTGTATTTTAGTAAAAGTAAGAACTAAGAAAATAATTCTGATAACTAAACCATACAAATGTTTCCAATTTTAAGTTTAAATTCAAGATGGCAGCCAAGAATTTAACAGTTTTAAAGGTAATATTGTTTTGAAGCTACTGAAATGACTTGATAATTTATAATGGTTCACATTGCAAGGTATTATTGGTATTGCAAGTAGAGTTTTGTTGATTGAAAGTATAATTTGGCTTTTTGAATTAACAGTTAAAAATAACATTTTCATACATTTAATGGCCAACAAATGTTTTGATTAATTTAAATACTTATATTTTAGAAATTATTGTACTGCTTTTAGTTTTAAATCTGTAATGTAAGTAGATCATTCTAATTTGTGGCCTATTTAACATTTGCAATTTTAAGTTTGTGGTTTTGGTTCTTAAATGGTTTGGGAGTGCCCATCTTATAACATACTAGCTATTGGAGCCACATCTGCTAAAGTCCTACTGAAGGAAAGCAAAATGTTGCAAAATCCTTAACCTCAAAATCTAATAAAAAGAATGTTATGAATCGTCATTTTTAATCAGAAATAACTTATTGGCTATGAAATATTTTTAATACCTAAATGATAAGTTTTTATTTGATTTATTTGTCTTTTATTAATAATGTATTATTAAATTTACCCGGTGTTGTTAGTTTGCAAGTTGAAATTTTCGTTTGAAGCTAGTTTAAAATGTCTAAAGAAGTGTATTTATTGCTTAATCAGGTATTTGTTTCACCAATAGTACAAGGTTGGCAAACAGTAAATATTCTACTTATTTCAATAATTAATTTACAATAATAATATGGTAAAGCTTTTATTTTGCGAATTTAAAGTATTTTAATTCATCATGACTTTGGGGTTATGTAAGAAAACTTTTTAGCGAGTTTCTATAGGAAAAATGAGTTATTGCAGTGACCCTTAAGGTGAGACCTAAGGTCAGGAGTAGTAAATACGCACCGATCATGGTTCCGGAATACGTTTGTTTTGGAGTGTCATTAAAAATTTGATATGTGTTCGCACTCTAACGGCCGCATTTTAAATCCGATTTAGTCCAAATTTGATAAACACGTTGGTTCTCTAAGTCGCTTAGACGATTTCGTTAGCCAAAAAATGTAACAACCAGAATTACGTTTTTTGACCGGAATTAACTATTTTTAGGGTTTTATCTAAGAAAAACAAATGCAGGATATTGTTCTGCACATTTTGTTTTTTTACATGACCTTATAGCTCACTTGGTTCCCCCAAAATCGATCAAAACGTAAAATACCATTCAAGTACCCGGTTCAAAGCCGCATGGGAGATTTTACCGTGGGGGCAAGGTCGGAGGCACCAACTCACAAATCGAGTTTTTCCGGAATCGAAACTGGAGGCTTAGGTGCAAACAAATTCTACTAATATATTTCGTACACACAGGTAGCTATTCATCACCTTTGTGAGGGGACCAATTTCCCAAATAGTTGGTTGAAACCCTAAAATATATATATTTAATTTTGAAAATTCGCTAATCTTACATCAGCGGTTCAGCTACGAGATGGAATTATTTTAAACTGGGATTACAACAGCAACCATATTTCTTGAAGGCACTCGTTTGTTTTATTATTAAAAAACTGATTGACTCAGTCAGTTGTATTTATTCGTTGCTATGGTAGTTGGAACTAATTGTGTACATAACAATTCGGAAAAGATATAGCACTAAAATTAAATTTGATGGCAGACTATTAGTCAGAGAGTTACTCAGAAATTTCTAAATTATCCAACAGAGGAAATGTTTTACAAAGTTACATTCACACTAAACAACATCCTCTTTTTATATATTGGTTTTGTAAAACTTATAATATTGTCCAACAATAAAACTCCAAATAAGTGAGTTGCTAAATAATAAATTAAAAAAAAAACAGCTGATCAGATTTTCTTGAATCATAGCTAACAACACTCTTGATCAAGTAACCTTTCAAACAAAAGAAGTAAATCAAAATCGGTTCACCCGATAGGAGCTACGATACCACAGACAGATACTCAGACACGTGTTAAACTTATAACACCCCTTTTTGCGTCGGGGGTTAAAAAAGTTCTTCATTAGCAGCCTTTAGATATTAGTGGTGATGTAAAAACACATCATCTGTTAGATGGGAAGTACACACGAATTAAGCTTCGTGTGTTCCTGAGTGTAATTAAAAATAAATGATAGTTTTATTTTTGTGTAATTAGTGGAGCCTCAAACTTAACCCTAGACCTGCCCTGGTTATAGCTCAAACTGACCTGTCGGTTTTTATTGTTTTGTAAGCATATTTTAAAAAATTCGCCAAAAATAGTAATTCTATCCCAATCCAAAAGTGTTCTGTGCCTTTTTTGTAGAGAAAGGTTCAAAGAATTCATATATGCAATTAAAAAATGTATTGATGTAAAATTGTAAAAGTTATTAGCTCAAGAAACAAAAAATGTTCAGTAACGAAAGGAAAAAGTTCAACTTAAGGCCTACATAACAAGTAGTAAAAAAATTTTGTAATTTTTTCGTAAGCATAAAAAAGTTTTGTAATTTAATTTTAAATAGAACTGTATAAAAGCATTTATCATTTTAAAATTTCTTATTTAAAAAAAACAGTTTTTATGTTCCAAATACACGACTGCTAACAAAACTAGGCCTAGTTTGAAACGTAATTTACTAATACAGTATATGCTTTGCCCAGAAATGAAATATTATTATGGTTCAAAGCATTTTATGGTTAACCAAACATTTATCAATTTAAAATTTCTTATTTAAAAAAAAACAGTTTTTATGTTCCAAATACACGACTGCTACCAAAACTAGGCCAAGTTTGAAACGTAATTTACTAATATATGCTTTGCCCAGAAATGAAATATTATTATAACAAAGTGTAGAGGATAAATCAAAGAAAAGAACGGTATACTTGTCTTTCCTTAGTTCACAAAAGTGTTTGAGTTGTCTTTATTTGAATAACAAAATGACATCAATGATTATGAAACTTCCCCGGTCGCAGGAAGCGTCATATAAATATCGTGGGAACCCACGCTCTAGACGGTCTCACCAGATTGTCCTAATTATGTACTTTTCACTGCTGTCTAGGCAAACAAAAAACTGGTTATTTCTAGTTTACTTCCCACCGTTAGAAAGATCAAACTATTCTCTAAAAAAATGGTGAAAAAAAATCTGTCAAAACTTATGATATTGTAGGGTGTTATCTCGGTTGACAAATTTGCTGTTTCATTGGTTGAAAACTGTCCAAGCGCAAGGGTTTACAGAAATCTTCGTCGTAAATCGTGTAAAATAGTGACATCTGATTGGAAAGCACGCTTAGAAAGATAAAATCTTTACATACAAAATTAGATTACTGGTATCCATAAACAGTTGTGTGAAATCTATTACATCCGGTTCAATTGAAAATATTGTTGAACATTTTCATACATACAATACAAAGAAAGATAAGTGTAGGCCTATGGATATCTTTCAAACTACACTAAAACCCCGTTTATCCGGACAAAATTTTGAAAATTCTTTTAATAATGTAAATATTTTGTTATACAGTAATTGAGCTTGTCACCGCAACTCCCCTTGTTTTACCGTCATGATGATAACGTCTTGTTAAATACAACACAATACAATAAATGTACAGTACAGTAATAACAACAGCTAACATTGTAATTTGCTTGTATGTTATCTGCGAAGCCAAAAACAATACAATGCAGTAATTTGAGCGACAGTACCAAGCGTAAGGATACAATTGCGGACGGGACTGTACCATGTAATTTTTGAGTGCAATCTAATGTGATAGGTGCCGTTCTAGTTCAGCTAGCCAGTGTAGTCATTACAATAGCAAAGTTATTCAATAGTTGTTTGTATCCAATGTTTAAGTTGATAGTTTCCTTTTTTTTAATCACGAGTTAAGTTTTATTTATTCCAATCGGTTTTTAGTTGTGTGAAAATCAGTGTTGTGAACTCGTGGTAAAATGCCATTAAAAAGGAAGAAAATCATTGTTACGTACAGTACTGTATTTTATTATAAAAATCTCAATTTTAGTTGATCAGTTGTTTAAATGTAACACAAAATGAATAATTTTATTGTTTCTGTAATTTTCTACCACAAATTATTTGATTTTTTCTTTAAAAATGTTGGCCTAATAATGGTAAAAACACCAAAATCGGTTTATCCGGAAAGGATCTGGTCCCATCAATCTCGGATAAACGAGGTTTCAGTCTACTCGCGATTGATTGATATTATATGTTCAAAATCATTTATAACAATTCACTTTGACCCAGGTTAGTCTGCTAATATAGATACTACTATTTAAATGAGTTAGATATTAAAATAACAATGTATAAGATATGAATTAGGGCCGTTATTACATTTGGCTTAATGTATTTTGTCATTGCATGATTTCAGAGGTAGGTCTTGTTAGTCTGCTTGCGAAGTGTTACATTGATCTTACCTAGTGTACTTAGCAACACCCTAGAATTAATTATAAAGTCATAAATTGAGTTTTGTACGGTGAAAACGTTTTCTCCTAATAATGATAATTCCGAGGATAGCCGAGGATAGTGATTTCTGTAGAAGATTGTTTTCTGTGGAAGGAAAGTACATTAGACACTTGTTCCAAGTTCGTGCATTCTACCCACTAAACTCTAAACAACTTTTTTATGTACTAAATTTAACTAAATGTATTAATTATCATTGTTTTGTTTTACATTGTATTACTGATCCCCTGCCTCTTTCCTGAACTACTGTTCATCTGTTTAGTACTTTTTGTGAGTATCTGTAATCATGGGCGCCCATATGATATTTTCTAGGGGGGGGATAGACCGGGGTATGGGGCTTAACATGTCCACTGCTAAGGACGTACGTGTGAGCTTGACACTGAACACTATGAGAAGCGACCGACGCACGGTGCATTGCACGCCAACTCCCGTATTGGGAGTATTTTCAATACACAATGCATTGCGTGCTTCGCACGCCAACCCCATATTGGGAGTAATTTCAATACAGAATGCATTGCGTGCTTCGCACGCCAATTTTATGCCTGTATGCTATGGACTCACATGTGAATCCGCTTTAAAATATTAGTAATTATTATGTAGAAAAAATTTTTTAAATAAAGTAATTTCTACTCATTTAAACTATAAATATAAAAAAATAAAAGGTCAGCTCCCTAGCATAGGAAATACGAAATTTGCGTAGCAGTGAACGTGTTAAGAAGTACCCTCATCTCCTTCGGCAAAAGGAGTCCACAAGAAAACTTTTAAAATTTGGGAAGCCAATTTGGCTGTTCAGGTGAAATATTAACCCACACAGCATTGAGTCTGTACCTTTACACCGTCCAGTGGATACACAAAGACCTATAACACTTCTAGAGGCCGCACAAAGTAGTGACACAGCAGCTCATGCTTGAACTCTTGTAAAAAATAAAATAAGTCTATGTAAAATCAAACAGCACATAACATTTTTAGTGCTAATCTCTTTAAACAAAAATACCTGACTATAATTAATAATATAAATATTTTACTTTCCCTGGGAGCTAGGGGGTGGGGGTGGCCCCCTCTGACCATAGGTATGGGCGCCCATGTCTGTAATTTTCCAACTTGATTAATATACAGTAAGGATACTTACCGAAAACATAACGGTTCAAGTTCATATTTAAGTTCTAATTATTGTTGATTTAATAATTTCTCACTGAAATTTGCAACTGCGTTTATTAAAGGTAGAATTTGTTGTACCTATTTCAATAAGAAAAAATTCTTAGGTTTTTATGAAAGAAAATTTTTCAAAACTCGTATAAAAAGTAAGTACAGTAGACCGCTCTAATCCGTCACCTTTCGGACTGGGGGTATGGTCGGATTATCAGAAAATACAGAAAAATACGTAATGAAAGAGTAACTTGTTTACGTTTCATCCTGACATGTTGAAAAAACACATAATGTTTTTAACAAATACACTGTAACGAACACAGAAGAACACTGTCGTAAAGCCAACGAACAGTAGACACTTCACGCACAGTACTCTGTTTAAAAAAGACACACAACGATACAAGATATGACAAAGTACTAAAACAGACACGCGATAACAGCAAGCCACCATGTTCGGCTCGAGCGCAGTCGGATCAACCGTAGCGGCGGACCAGCCGAGGGCGGTCAAGAGGGGTTCTACTGTACTGTTTTGGGGTAAAACATTTCTCACAAAGTATTTTTGTTTGAATTTATTTTTACATTAAAAAGCTTAAATAATTTTTTTATATAATTTCCGGCGTTGTTGACTTGTTGTTTTTTGGAGAACAGTTTTTTTTATTGCCTCTTCAAACAACGGCACCACAAGTAATTATTGTTTTCTTATGGCCCCAATAGCATGAAGTCAAGGATTATCATGTGGCAACACGATTCCTGTCGCTTGTTTTGAATTGCTTGACCCAATTTTTTCAGAGTTTCACATAACTAGTAGGCATTTATTATCTCATCCTCTGGACAAAAAAAATCAACAAACGAGATTCCTTTCATGCTTAAATGTATGATTTAATTGCTGGTTTTGAACTTTTCTTTTGAGATCGTGTCTGTTTTCATTCCATTAACTATTCAGCCTTTTTTAGTGATGCCATTTGGCCAAGTCTTGCTATTTGGCTCAAAAACGCATCTTTTAGGGGCGGTTCAGGAGTTCAGGTTTATCTTTAGTCCGGGCTTAAATACCAGTTCAAACCGGTATTTGAGCTGCAGTTTAAAAATTGACTTCAGGAGCTCGGGTTTAACGTTAGACTCGGACTAAAGATAGTCCCGGCTTAAAGGTGACAGGGATAAACTCGAGCTTAAGAAATCGGCTTCAGGAGTCCACATCGATTTAAACCCGAGTCTAAAAGATAAACTCGTGGGTTCAGGAGTCCAAGTTCGAGCGTAAAAAAGAAAGCCCGAGACTAAAAAAGAGCGATTTTAAGCTCCAACTTAAACCCACTGGAGGGCAGGTTTAAGTTGGAGTTTAAAAAAAGAATAGTATTTACATGATTATTTACCGTAATATTGCAAAAAGAGTTGTATTTTTGTCATCAGGATTAATTTCTACACACATTGGTAAAAAAAAATATTCACATAAAAAAATATATTTTCATAGTTTTTTACAGTGTTACTATAGAAAAACTGTTGTTTCTCAGCTATGGATAAAAATAACTTTCTTAATTTAGCACAAAATTATTATGTATATAAACTTATTTAATAAATAAAAATTTGAAAGGACTAGTAATAGGAACTACACGTTTATAAGGAGGCATACACATATTGCATTACGTAATTACATTATCCCTTTACGTAACGTAACCCAGTAAAACAATATTTTTCCGTAGTTTTAACCGTAAAAAGTCAAATTAAATCTCAATATGATACAAATTAGTCAAAACTACCTTTACTTATGTATTGATTGATAGGTTTTACCATTAATATTTCAACGTATTAAAAGGAAAATGCAATGGCGAAAGAAATGTACTTTCATATAAATGCATATATGCAATGTAATAACAAGCTAGTAATATAATAGTTTACATAACAAAACAAAAAATACTTTAAACACAAACTTAAAATCTTTTCCTTTACAAATAAAAATACACTTTAAAAATAAAGGAATTAAACAGTCCTAACAAATAGTTTAGTAGGAAACTGTATTATTATTTAATCTATACTAATATTACAAAGAGGTAAAGTTTGTTTGTTTGTATGTAGGGGGTAATCTCTGGCGCTACGTACTGAACCGGTTGAAAAAATAGTATTACTAATAAAAAGCTACACTATCCCTGAGTAACATAGACTATAATTCATTTCGGTAAAAACCTTTTTTTATTTTAATATTTGTAAATTTAGTCGGAAAAAATTTTAGGTTAGGCCTGGAATGATAAACCAACACATGCATTTACATTTATTACCATAGCAACCAATTGAATAAAATAACAGATAATTAGATGTTTGCTTCAATATTTCCATGAACAGCTGATTTCAAAATTTGAAGCAATTATTTTTGTATTTCTAGCTTTTAGGTTAGGGTTTTAAAGTGTAGACCTGAGCTTTGCTGGTTCTTTGAACTACTATTATAAAATATAAGAAATAATTTGGTTTGAACATTTAACATTATTTACCATCTTAGTTTTGAGGTTATTATTAATACTACAACTGGATTTTAAATAAAACATAACGTATGTTTTTAGAAGGTCCCATTGGGTGTTGGCGTGCGAAGCACGCAGGGGTCTCCCCTAGTAGATAATATAATATTAAAGAAACAAAACAATAAATAAACTGAAGTGATTAGCATAGTTTTTAATGAGAATTTGAGAACGTTTTAGTTTAACGGCGTTTATTGCGTTAAAGATTCACTCAGTAGATGAACAGTTGTTTGCTCCAAGGTTTATCTAGGTTCAATGCCGATAGATAGTGGGAAGATACTGGAACAGGTGAGTTTTGAAGAGAATTTTCTTTCATTGTCACCCAGTAGCTCCTCTCTTCTCCTTAAAATAGCGTAAACAATATTACAAGAATAACGCCATCTCACGTCTACGGGTTTTCTAAAGAAACTGACCCAAAACAAAGACACAGATGTCAGCAGGGTTATAAACACCCTCCCCCCACCCTCATCATATTGTTTAAAGAGCTGTTTGATAACGAAACTGACAGATAGACGCTGGAGAGTCTGCCACGATGCGCCCAGGGTTAGAAGGTATTTTCTGTCGCTGCCAACGTTACCAAACAAATTCCCAGCGTTTCCCTCTCATTTAGGCTCAGTCTTACTTTAAGCTCGGGCTACGTTAAGCTCGAGCTTATCTCATTTACGCTCGGACTCTTGAACCCAATTTTTAGTCGCAGGCTATTTTAAGCCGGGACTAACGTTAGACGCGGACTATATAAACCCGAACTCCTGAACCCCCCCTTAGTGTCGTATCGGGTGAGAAATGTCAATGTACTGCCAATTCTATTTGTCTTGTGCATTCAGACAAAATTGTTATCACCCCGCCGTGAACATAACTCTTGATGACCTCATTGATTTGTCTCGGAATCATGTAAGAAACCTCATGAAATTTTCTGAAAATTTATTTTATAGTCCATTGTAAAACACCGATTCTCGTAGATTTACTGTTTCTGATTGTATTTTGTTAATCGTACACGTCCTTTCGGCCTTCATTTTAAAATTCCTTACCATTAACCATTACAATTTGATTAACGATTCCATCACCATAAATCTCAACGAACAATAAATTTCAGATTTGGTTTCTCGATTAAAGAAAACAGACCGAATTTCACAATCTGAGGGATCTTCTATTGACTTAAACATTGACAACAATCGAAACTTAAACACACTTATTTTTTGCAGAAATTATATCAATGGATTGCACAGATGGCTAAAACAGCAAGTAGAGCATGAACTAGGAATTTTCAGCACTTTGGCCAACTGTCCCAAACTTTTACTTTGGAATTTACTGTATACTAGCTTTCTTGATATTGCAAACAGCACTATAGCACTGCAACTTCACTATAACCTGTGTACGTATTGTAATACACTAATCTTCCACAGCAATCCTTGACTAGGAATGATAATGTCTTGAACAAATTAAATATAAAAATGTTTGAACACAAAATTTAACTTCTTTCTACGGAGAGTTTCGCCATATTGCCAATATTTTACATTTTTACCAATAAAGATATAATTAATCAAGATGTTTAATCATTTATTGCATGAAAATTCATTTGACATTAAGGTTATTATAGACATGCCCGATTAAATAAGTATCCATAATTTTGTCTGGCACATCATGTTAGTTAAAAGAACCATTAAAAGAAAACCTGCGAGATGTATAATAAGCAGGCTTGCTTGAGATCTTAAATGTTTGTGATTTTCTAAAAGTCAGCAGTGCTTTTGGGTGAGAACAGCGTCGCTTTTGTTTACCGACTTTCGCAATTGTTTAAAAAAAAAATTGATCTCCAGTAGTAGGCTACCTAAAATTACCACAAATCGTACCTCGTTTTTTTGGCTGACATTTCTTGTTGTTTTAAATTAACATTAAAAAAAAATTATATGTTTAAGTTCATAAAATTTGTGCCAAACGCTTTTGGGTTTTTCCACATATTATTGTTGTTATATTTTAAATTACATTTTAATGCCGGTATTTCATAAAATAGGGGTTATTTACTTCTGCAATTTAAATGCAGTTATTTAGTGTTTTAAATGCAGTTTATGCCCGTATTTTATAAAATTAGTACAAATTGTATCCGTGTGTCATTTTCTCTTGTGTATTTTCATCTGTATTTTAAATTACATGTTTGCTTGTGTGTATGAAAATCAGTCCGGTTATTTTTTCTAGCCATACCTCGTATACCAAATACAAACTTAATATGTATTTCTAAAGTTTGAATGTTTTTTGTAAAAAAATTAAATAAATGTAACAGCTTAACAAAGGAAAATTAAAATAGTGTATTTCGCACCAAGTGGGGTTTTTGTAGGCTCGAGATCGTGTTTGAGGGCAATGCAAAACCCTTTCGGCAGAGGTGAGAACGCTATTTTTCACCATACTGCACTATGTAGACTTAGAGGAAATAAGTTATTTAAACCATGTTTATTCAAACTATTGGGGCATTATACATTTTTGTACTGTACCTAATTTAGTACTATATTTTACTTTTTGTTGTTATTTAAATAAATGTTAAATGTACAATTACGATTATTTGAAAACACACGTCTTCCATTGGATTCAGTTATCTTTTTTTTTAGTGGTCTTTTTTTACATTTTCTTGTTTTTCAAGAACTAACCAACAAACAAAACAGCAACAACATTAATATCATTAAATAATAACCCAATACAATAATCATCTGTTTTCACGGGTATATTTTACCACTTACCGCATATTAATGTATCGGTTGAGTTACAGCTGTTTTACTTTGCAGGCCTAGGCCAGCAAATCGTAACTTTCGGCCCAAATATTATGTTCGCAAAATAGCTGATTACAATGTCGTATGGTGAAAAATATTTTACTGGCCTTTTTTGTTGCTATTAATTTGTAGAATCCAAAAATGTGAGTGCACTAAGGTGTTTTGTGATATTCTGTATTAACACATAAGTGTCTCTTTCTCTTAAACATGTTCTTTTTTTATAATAGCCAGGACTTTGCCTGATATATCTGTTAGTTCATAATCCACTTACCTGCATGTGTTGGGACTTAATAGCACTTGCAAGTAATATTATATTGTTAGACTATTACTTGACCAAGTTAACATTTAATCCTGGGGAGGAGTGTTTTAGCTGCACTATTAGAGTACACTTCCACAATTTCCCCTGCGCTGCTTGGCTAAAGTACAATACAGACAGTATGCATGCGCAAAAGAACTGTTAAACTGTAGTTATATATATTCCGCATAAAATGTTAACTTGGCCGAGTAATACTGTTATCAGTAGTAATAAATGTGTCATATTATCTATGTTAAAAGCATGTTAATACACTAATATATTCTTTAATAAATAACATATCATACTGCTGGATTTAATTTATGTAGAGAATGAGTGGTTGAAACTAAAAGCAACTGATGTAAACCATGGACATTCATTATTGTTTTGAAAGACTTATATGATGGTTTTTTTTACTTAGGAAATCTACTAACTCTTGCTCAGGTTGGCACTTTGATCATTATATGTAAAGATTTACTTGTTAAACATAATGTGGGTACCCTTTTTTATTAAGGGACTCTATAAGGAAGGCCAAGAGCTCCCCACCACTACAATCCAAGTGGATCTACCTTCCAGACCACGTATGAATCTGAGGAGGGTCTTGGTTCATTGCCGCAAAACTCTTCAGAACTACAAACGAAGAGCTAAATTCTTTTAAATTCCGTGAATCTCCTCAAACGAGAACTTCTCACTCATCAGCAGGTGTTAAGCCGATTCTTTCCCGAAAGGAGTCATCTGAAACCAGCTCCATTTTCTTGAAGTGAAATCTAACAGAGCAGTAATCAGTGAGAAGACTTGCAAACCCCCTGAGATAACTTCTGTCCATTGTTATAAGATTTTCAGCTTTACACTTGGAGAAGCTGAAAACATGAATGCCTGCCTAAGCCCAAGAACAGCGTTCCAGTAATTGGACCAGCGCTGCTCTGTAAAAGTTTCAACCCCATTCCAAAGATCATCATATTATGGTTCTGGACATTTGAAGGGCCTTTTGGCCCCAACTCTCACAAGGAGATTTACTGACTCATTAAAAGATCAATGAAGAAGAGCCTGTGATAGACTATCCTTTTGCCATAGACTCCTGCTCCTTCACCACTGACCATTTGGGTACCTTTAACGCTAAATGAATAATGGATCCGAGACTACAAAGAAATATCTTTCGGGTGTTTCTGACACCAATTTACACTGGACTTGATGAAGGTTAAAAGTACAAATTATTACTCTTTCTTGATTTTTTATTTTATTTCACAATATCTGTTAGTAAAGTTCGGACAGGTTAGTAGGTCAACAAATATAATATGACGAGTATGTTTTATTAACCTTGACCCACCGGTCTACAACTATACTGTCCACACTTACTAATTCTTAATCTTTTGCACACTATTTATATGACACTTACTTGACTGCTCTACCAGATCCAGTTGAAATAGAACTTTAACCAAAGGTATTTTTGTAAATTTGCTAAAAAATTATTACATTTAATAAACATATATAATTTGTTTCAGAAAAAACCTGAAAATATATATTTAGAAGCTAAACAATTGCCATTTATTGAGTAGGCTTATTTTATATATATATTTATTCAACAATCAATTATTTTGAGTTTTAATTACTTAAATGTAAGAATAAAAGAGTTCAGAGGTTTGAAAATAATTTTGTTGTTGTTGAAATTACTTACTGTCCAAAAATATAAATGTATGTCCATTTTTAATATATTCATTCAGAAAAATCGACTTTTTAATTTTAGTTTTTGAGAAATAATAGTACATAGAGTTAAAAAAAGTGGTTACATAAATAAAAAGGTTTCCCTAAAACTACAGACAGATGAGATGATACAATATTTATGAATATTAGCTATGTTGGACTGAATGCCTATGGAACACTAAAGGTTAAATAGTGTAGCCGATGTAGTCATTAGCATCTGTTACACTCTATTGTCTCTTCATAACATAACAATTTAGTTTCAATCTGATTATGTGTTTTAATGTTAGAGAACATCCAGCAGTATGATATGTTTGATTGCTTGTGGGAATGCGGATGCGCTCTATGTATGTTACCCCTTAGCGTTTAGACATCCATCAGTTGAACTTAATCATGGAAATCCTGGGGACTCCTTGTGCAGAGTTTATGCAGAAAATCTCCAGCGAGTCGGTGAGTTTATTCCCATTAGAGCGCTTACTGCTAGCACGCAACGGGCACGCTTACACACTTGTAAAGGTATCCATTAAGAGGTTCATTGTTATGCCTTGTTTGAGCTTTACTTGTATAGTCCAGTTAGCAGGTAGTATTTTTCTTGCAAAATAATCCA
>JAGFPH010011413.1:9049-23793 GCA_018207615.1 Philaenus spumarius
CAAAATATTGTATACCATGATATTTCAATGAGAATTAGTATTAATTAGGGACAGAGATTTTTTATTTTTATGTTAGAAGAGCGGTAAATTTGTAACAATCCAAAATATATTTAGATATATAGATAGGAAATTAATTAATTAATTAAGAAGAAAGAATAGGCCTATTACAGATTTGATATAGAAGAAGTGTTTTAATTTAATTTGTTAAACTAACTACTTATTATTGTCTTTGTAAAAAATGTATTTTAACGATGTTTACAGGAATATACAAAATTTTAATCATTTCATACTTCATCTCATTTTAATTCATACACATAATACATATGGTAAAAGTCAAGAAGGAAAGAGTAAAAACATATGTTTAAAATAAAGAATACATTTTCAGAACAACAAAGAAAGCCTATTGTGAAGAAAGATTAATTAATTAACAAAAAGATATTGAAGAAAAGATACGAATTTATATTGGTGAAATTTTTAGATGAAACTGTATCTTATTAAATCTTTGATTAATTTAACATTGAATACTACTGTCAATAAAAAAGTTTCATATATCTAAGCCTAAACGAATGTTAAATATTGAGAAGGCTATAATTGGTAAGAATGTTCTAATTTATAACCTCATTTCAATTTTGTTACATTTGTTCTCCGAAGTGCCAAGAACCGAAACTTTTACTGTATATTATAAATAAACTGATAATGCTTTTTTTTATGTGTATAATAATTTATGTGTGTACAATTGAACTTGGTGCTTCGATATAGACTTGTGCTCATTCTATCTACATTGCCATTTATCATAAAATAATTTTCATTCATCCTTTGTTTATCCTAAAATGAATTCTTGTTTTGAATATTATTTGATTATATACAGGGTGTATAAAAATACTTTTCAGGACTTTGGAATATGATTCCTCATACAAAAAGTAAGAAAAAAGTTCCTATAAACATAGGTCCAAAAACGCTTCATTTTCCAGATATCCGCCATTTTGTTTTTTGTACAAAATAATTCATATCTAGAGAACGGTTTGACTGATTGAGTTCAAACTTGGCACGAAGTTTAACCTGACAATGATATATCTCAAGAAAATAAACGATTAAATAAAATTATGCGTTTAAAAATGGCGGCTGTTTGAAAATTTCAAACCTAAATTACTCTAAAACCGTACATTTTAACGAAAAATGTCAAGATATCTTTTTGTAGCCCTTTTGGTTCCCTATCGGATGATGTAACTGTCAAAACAATCGGATGAAGGATAACAGTTAAGTTATGTGTACTAATTGGTTTGTTCAACCCGGCATCCTATACCAACACAGAAAATACTACAATATTGTATGGACATTTGTTGTCATTACCTTTTAACTTAGCTATTATCCTTCGTCCTATTGTTTTGACAGTTACACCATCCGATAGGGAATCAAAAGCGCTACAAAACATGTGTCTCGACATTTTTTGTTAAAACGTACAGTTTTTGAGTAATTTAAGTTTGACATTTTTAAACAGCCGCCATTTTGAAACGCATCATTGGATTTAATCGTTTATTTTTCTTGAGGTATATCTTTGTCAGGTTAAACTTCATGCCAAGTTTGAACTCAATCAGTCAAACACTTCTCTAGATATGAATTATTTTGTACAAAAAACAAAATGGCGGTTATCTGGAAAACAAAGCGTTTTCGGACCTATGTTTATAGTAACTTTTTTCTTACTTTTTGTATGAGGAATCATATCCCAAAGTCCTGAAAGGTTTTTTTTTTTTATACAACCTGTATATATATTTCTTTTGTTAAATTTTTTTCTTGAAAAAAGACGGCTCCAAACCCTTCCCCGAAGTTAATTTATCTTTGTGTTCCATTCTATTTTATAAAATTTTCCAACTATCATATTTTTTTTTAAATTTGTGTTACTTGTATTTACCAAATATTCTGAAATAAAATATAATTTGAGTTTGAATCAAAATATCATATCTTATTTTTCTTAGAAAATATAAACAAATTAGTAGCAACAAATAAAATAGTAGTGAGCTATTACAAATTTCAAGTCATAAAATATGACCAAATGTGATACGGTAAAGTAGTATTTCAAACTGGTCAAATATGCCTAGTAAAAAATAAAGTTAAAAGAATTTTAATAGTGACAGGTATTTAAATATGATATAGTAAGCCTCTTTTGTTTTTCTGTGTTTGCTATTACATAACCTAGAAAACAGTTGGTTGTGAAGAACAATTACCCAATTCTAAATTTGCGAATTTGGTTACTATGGTAATAAATCTAAAAGCTTTCAAGAAACTTATGTTAGTTCAGTAACCGAAACCTAAAATTGTGTTAAGCTTATGATCCAAATCAGCTGTTTTATTTGTAATAGATATATGTATTAACAGAAGTTTAAATTATAACAGTAACCCTTTCTCGTTTAATTTTTGTTTGTGTTTGTATTTATTTTGTTAACCTAACCTAAAGAAATTTGGTTATGAAAAATAATTAACTGATTCTAAATTTTCTAAGTTGGTTGATATGGTAATTAATGTAAATGCACTTAACAAACTTGTGTTGGTTCAGAATAGACAATATCTAGAATTGTGTTGCTAAACATTTAATTCAAATCAGATGTTTTATCTGTTATATACCTGTTAGAAAACCCTCATATTTTGATCATTTTCAACCCTTAAAATCAATATTTTGCATAGAGGTTGTAATAGTACATCTCCATTATTTCAGATAAACTTTAAATTCATATAAAGCAAACCTAATTTCTAATTCAAAACCTATAATAATAATAAAATTGCAAGACAAATTTAAATTATCAATAGAGCCAAATCGAAACAGCCGATAACATAATGAAATACAAAGAATGGAACGATACAGAGCGCTCTTGCGGATAGTAACGGAACTAACACGCACGAATTCAACAGATGTTTCAGAAGCCTTACGAAACGAAAGAAAACCAATAATATTTTTTGTTAATGAATATAAACTAATAACTTAACGCCATTTATATAAAGAGCATAAAATTCTGCAACTAAAGATACCAAATAGGCCAAATATAAGACATTCCACAATTTAAAATAAATTAATAACAAATTCACCACTGAAATTTATACTGTAATATCTGCGAATTTAATATAACAAAATCCGTGACTACGGTAACATTGTACTTAAATTAATACACACACAAATTAAATATAAGGGAAACAATTTCTAGATAATTATGTATAATAATAAAACCCATTTTTTAAATCAAATCAAAATGTATTCTATAAAATAACAAATGACCAAGACTCGACTGACGGCAGACGGCCAAACAAGGAGAAGAAGAAACGAGTAAAAAAAACGACAAATCGGAACGCAGAATTTGCAACAAAGCCTAAATTAAAAACATCTGTAAAAAAAAGGAGTTCTGAGGAAAATCCATACCAGTAAGGTTAAAAAAAATTATTCTAAGGCTTGGCGATAAGAAGAAACCTAAAGAAAAAGCGAAGAGAATAGATCTTTTGAAGTGTTTTAAAACAACTAGCAAGACATCATCTACTGTGGTGAGAGAATAACAACTATATTTTCAGTGCTAAAAAAACCATAGGCCTAACATTTTTTTTATTTTGTGAAAACCTTTGATTTTAACCTTTTCTTTTGCAATCCAAATAAGTTGAACTAATTATGTTTTAAATTCATTACGAACAGATATCAAAAATAATTGTTTTCCAAACTAAAACTTTACAATCAAGAACTATTTGTGATAAAGCCAGAATTTTATTAGTTTTTAATCTGCCTGACTATAACCTCACATTCTGAGAACACTTCATTATAAATATTCTAATTATTCTTCAGAACATTCTCAATATTTTAATTGTATTTTTTTATGTGTTTGTTAAATATTTTGATTGAATATCGTGCCACGGACACCAGCCCCGAGATTAAAATTTTTCTTGTTAACGAGCCCATTTTAGGCCGTAAATGATTTATCTTTTAATTGTTCAAATAGATAAATATATCTTTATCAAATTAATAAATAATAATTAATTTGTTCTTATTATTATTGCTTTTCATTTATTAAAAGTTAAGTTGAAAATAAATAAACAAGAAGAAGTTCAGTATAAATTATACAAGGTATAAAGGTACCCTGAAATTTTAAGGCTCTAGCTACCACAGTGTTGAATGTACGTTGATCAGTCAGTCAATCATTACTTCTATATATATATATACTCTAATCATTCTCTAATATTCTCTATACATATAATATATATATATAGGCTATATATGATAGAACATAAAGTAACAAAATAATCTTAAAAACTCCAAAACAAAATGCGTAAAAATTTACAGAGGGCAAACAAATCAGCATATTATATATATATTTTTTTTTAATCTGTATCGCAGGACTATTATTCAGTCATTTTATATTTGAAAACATTTTATTTACCTTAAATGACATTTTAATTTTCTACCCGACTTCGGGTTTTAGTAATTTTTCACTAAACTTAAATTTGAACAACAAACTATATAAGTGTACGTATTCGAATAAAAAGTTTAAAAATATAAGTCAAAAAACACTTTGTTTCCGTTGCTGCAAACATATACAGCAACGTAGCAACATATCAGGAATTTTATCAATGTGTTTAATTCTTAGCATCTCAATGCCCGTCTCGTATGCCAACCAAACAAGAATAGACAATACCCTAAAACTCTCACTTTTCTGCCCCGACCTACCTCATCTATGGGCCACTAAAATGCCGTTAGAGACCCCACCTGTTTTAAATAGACAACCAGATCTAGGATGTTTAAGAATGGTTTCCCACTAGATACTAGACGGCTTTCACTAACGGAATCCATTATCACGTGGATTACTGGAACAAATGTCTTGAACATTTGTACAAGTGAAAGCAAGAGGTAATTATCTATCAGTTTTTATTTTCTGTGTATAACTAAATTCCAACTAATAAAAATAGTTTGTGAAAACGTTTCAGTTGAGCTAGTCACCCATGTATAATAACAACAATAAACATACTCAAAATACTAACAACTTCAGTTAAAATATAAAAATGTCATCTTTATTTTTAATTATTTCTTAGTTTTTTTCTATTTGTATGAATAAAGCTAACATTTATTCATTAAGTTGAAAAATATACTTATTCATTTCCTTCTTATTTGTGTTTTTATTATACTTATAAAATTACCTACCTGCAACTTTTAATTATTAGATTAATTTAAAACTAACTTACTATAATCTAAACATTATGCACTTGTTCCCTTAGTTTGGCCTTAAAACATATCATATTGATTACATGTGGTTAGGTTCCTCGGATTAGGTTTCAAATCAAAGCTTCAAACCACCGCGTTAGCAATTGCATATTTAACGTTATAACTTCATATGACAGATATTTTGTCTTTGTCTTTCTTTAATTTGAATTTCAAAAGTATGCTCATTTTCATTTTAACAGCAGAGCATTTAATTTTCACTTTACCTTAAAGGGTAAATTTTAACTGCAGTTAGTTGTTATCTTATAATATTCAACTACCAAACTAACCTGTATTTAATATAAGACCTAGATCAAGTAAAGTTCATTGATTTTACCTTTATTTTTAGTAACACAAATTTTAGTCCTATTGAATCCTGATTCCTTGATTGAAATAAAAGTAGTGAAATTGTTCTTTCTGTTCAGTTGTCAAAACTACTATTACCCAATTTCCAGTGAAGTTTGGTGTACAGTAATGTGGCATTTTTTAGTAAATAAACATGCAGATAAAGACATTTTCTCTTCAATACAAACAGCATTACTTGTTTAAAGATTATTTAAAATGCATTACAATCGAAGTCCTGTATCCAATAAAATATCTCTTCCAGTGTAGTTGCACTTAAGGGAATTTAAACCCCTCAGGAAATCACTTCCTAACAAATACACTTTACTTTGTACTCAAATTTTCCAAGTGAAATCTAAACAGGTGAGTCCCTAGGTGCTGCCTATATCTCTCTTATCAAATTTAAACTTTTACAAGTCAATTTTATTTACTCAAACTCTTATATTTTACTCAAACTAGAAGCATTGAAGAAAAGTGTTGTTTCTTCAATGCTAAAAGATAGTATATAAAAAAGGACCAACAATGAGCTCAGTAGAATTTAAAATCTACAAACACCATAAACTATACCTTTATATTTTATTAATCGGAAAATCTCCATTCCAATCACCATCAATATTATTTGATATCAGCTAGAAAACAATTCAAATGTTACCAAGAAGAATCAGACTGAGTATCAGAATTTAATTTATAACAACGTTTCCAGTGCGTGAACTACAAACATATATATTTGATAATGACTGAATAAGAAGAGTCAAATCTGTCATCATGGATTAAATGACGAAAAACCAGAACTGTCCGCCAGAGAAAAACTTAGGTAATAAACATGTTATTCTTACATCCCCTTAAAATAATGTACAACCCATCTGTTCTCTGTACAGTTCTTAGATTTCTAAAACTAAAATGAGTAGACGTAGAAAGGTAAAAGTTTGACAGTAATTGTATTCTTTAATGCAACAGTATGTCGGAATATAGAAACAAATACAAATTGAGTTCCGTAATTCAAGATATTATTCCTTGGGAAATATGAGGATGAGTAAAATGTCGTGAGAAATAAATCAGGAAATGGTTAGTTTCCTTTCTAACCACCATTTTTTTATATTTATTTTAGGAAACGTTTATTGTAATAAAATTAAATTAGGTAAAGATGTAATAATATAAGATAATACTTACAGAAAAAATAATCAACCTCATTCACATAAAATATTTAAAGTTAATAACTTGTTTATGTAAAGTATAGACATTTTTTTAAATTAATTCTAATTGAATAATTCTTGTTTCAAACAAAATGTTCGAAAATATTCAAGTTTCACTAAAATAATAATAACGTTACAAACAAAAGTATTAAAGCATTAATTTATATTTTTCATTAGTAATAACATGTTTATTAACAACTATACAAAATTTCGTTTCATTGTGTTGATCCATTCTTGACGTAATGAGTTTTCTATAACAAATACAAAATGGCGACTAGCAGTGAAACTAAGCATTTTCGGAAATATGTTTATAAGACTTCTTACTAACGTTTGCCCAAACAATTCTGAAGTTTCGGAATGCATTTTGGAAACACCCTGTTATTTTATAAAAAAATCTGAGAAACTGCTGCCAACAACAATAAACCTATTTAAATATAAAACATCTCATTACATTCATTAATACTTCAACAAAAAGAAACCTATCTATTGGAAATAGTTTAGGTTATGTTTAAGACTTCAAGGTTTGTATTTGTGTCAAGTAACAAGGATTTGGTAACGATATTATACTCATTTCAACAGCTGATTATCTTCCACAATTTTATTTCAAAATGTCTACTTCATTATACTTTTAGGACATGTTTACAACTTCTAAGTTAGGATTTGTGTCAAGATATGGGGATTTGGTATCGATAATAATACACATTACAACAGCTGATTAGCTTCCACAATTCAACTAGATTATACTTATAGGACCAGTTTACAACTTTTAGGTTAGCATTTAAATCAAACGTTAGTGATTTAGTAACGATAATAATAAACATTACAACAGCTGATTAGCTTCCACAATTCAATTCAAAACAATTCAACTAGATTATACTTTTTGGACATGTATACAACTTCTAGGTTACCATTTGTGTCAAACGTTAGTGATTTGGTAACGATAATAATAAACATTTCAACAGCTGATTAGATTACAAAATTCAATTCAAAACAATTCAACTAGATTATACTTGTAGGACATGTTTACAACTTCTAGGTTAGCATTTCTGTCAAACGTTAGTGATTTGGTAACGATAATAACAAACAGCTGATTAGCTTCCACAATTCAACTAGATTATACGTTTAGGACATGTTTACAACTTCTAGGTTAGCATTTGTGTCAAACGTTGGTAATGATAATAACAAACATTACAACAGCTGATTAGCTTCCACAATTCAACTAGATTATACTTTTAGGACATGTTTACAACTTCTAGGTTAGCATTTGTGTCAAACGTTGGTGATTTGGTAACGATAATAATAAACATTTCAACAGCTGATTAGATTCCAAAATTCAATTCAAAACAATTCAACTGGATTATATTTTTAGGACATATTTACAACTTCTAGGTTAGCATTTCTGTCAAACGTTAGTGATTTGGTAACGATAATAACAAACATTACAACAGCTGATTAACTTCCACAATTCAACTAGATTATACTTTTAGGACCATTTCAACAGCTGATTATCTTCCACAATTCAACTTGATTATACTGTTAGGGTATTGTTTACAACTTCTAGGTTAGCATTTGTGTCAATCGTTATTGATTTGGTAACGATAATAATAAACATTATAACTGCTGATTAGCTTCCACAATTAATTCAACTACTGTAGATTATACTTTTAGGACATGTTTACAACTTTTAGGTTAGCGTTTGTGTCAAACGTTAGTCATTTGGTAACGATAATAATAAACATTACAACAGCTGATTAAATTCCACAATTCAATTAGATTATACTTTTAGGGCATGTTTACAACTACGTTCAAAACGAATTCGCAAAACCATTGAACGAGACTATTCGTTATTCATAATTATGAGTAGATACAATGTCCGCACAACATTAATAATATACTTTGTAACAAGACAAATTTGAATATTGCCATAATTAAGGTTACTACAAAAATTTCTTCCTCTCACATAGTGATTAAACTTGTTCGTCGGGTAATTTTGCAAACTCGTTTCGAATAAGAATATTGGAAGTGGTAAGTAGTTTTTTTTTAATTGAAGGTAAAGAAATATTTATTAACAACAGTAAGTCATGATCCATAAATTAACATGTTAGTTTCATTTAACGTTATCTTTCTGTAACATTTAAATTCTCCTTTTATAATGTACGTAGAGCCGACCTATTGTGGCGCACTAAAATGATTGTAGTTATATTATACATTGTTGTCACAATAAATAATGCAAAATGCCATATGAAGCGATCTACTAACTGGTCATTGAAGTAGCAATATATTGGTTTAATGTATTTCCTGCTTTACAAAAGCTTGAGATATAAAATATTGAGCAATTTTACCTATTCATAAGGCAAGAAAGAATAACGTAAATAAAAGTCCCCTCTATCCCTTTCTCTTTATTATAATAACAAGTTCTCTTTATTACAACACCGTTCTCTTTTCCTCCAGCAAACTACAAAAGTTTTAAACTTAATTATAAATCCTTGAAAAAGCTTTTTAGTTCTTTTGAAAATGTTAAACTGTTTACTACAATTTTATTTGTGTTTACCGAAGTACCATATACACTGTAACTGACTGAAAGTAAATAAAAGAAAAACTATGTATTGTCGATTATGTTAGTGCATTTGCAGTTCATCGATGAAGAATTAAATACCAAACAATCTGGTTAAATGTTATGGGTTTACTATGGTGATGAGAACGTTCCATTTTTATATTCATTAGTACTATGACATATTTTATTAAAATTTCAGGTATTTACATTGCGACTAAAAAT
Organism: Philaenus spumarius; assembly: GCA_018207615.1. Classification (NCBI taxonomy): domain Eukaryota; kingdom Metazoa; phylum Arthropoda; class Insecta; order Hemiptera; family Aphrophoridae; genus Philaenus; species Philaenus spumarius. The sequence goes on from JAGFPH010011413.1 coordinate 18,585, forward strand.
ACTAGTATTTATAATCTACTTCGAAAATGTTTGTAACTTTATCAGTTGATATCTTAATATATAATGTCCAGCACTACTCAAACAAGCAAAATGTTACTATTAAATATAGATAAAATTATGATGTTTAACGTATAATTTTATCTGGACTTATGAGAAGGAAATCGGTCATCGATTAACCTTTTTGTGAGAGATTGAATCCAATTTATCATTGATAAATCTATAAAGTATAATTTTTAAGAACAATGCCATTTTATTAAATTGTAAAAATTTTATTTATGAATGTATTATTGTTTTGTTTACTGTGTGTTATTGTATTCTAAGCATTGTGCAAAGCTCCTTACTTGATTAGCTTTCACCCCTTCCTTTTTATTAGCCGAATTTTCGAAGGAAATAAGAGCTATTACACTCGACTCAATTTGAAAATTACTTTATATATATATATATATATATATATATATATATATCTGTTTTATTCCCGGATCGATAAGTGGTAGTAAATATGCTTCAAAATTGCTGATTTTTTGGTGAAAGGGTCCTAGTAGGATTCTTCAGATACACTTTTTTTTGTTTTACGATCGGATTCAAAATGGCGGAGTTATACCGATTACTCGTTTTTCGGTAGGGATTTAAGGGTATATAAGTATATGGATTTTTCCCACCTTGATAAAATGGTTGTAAATATGCTTCAAAATAGCTGAAATTTTGGTGGAAGGGTCCTTGTAGGATTTCCAGACACTGATATTTTCATTTTTCGATTTTACACTGCGATTTTTCATTTTTTTTTTTTTTTTTAAATGGCGGCTTGTTTGATTTAAACCAAAATGGCAAAGTTAGAGCGAGGAAATTGCATTATTATTCCCACCCATAAGCCCTTGTGCAGATTTTGAGCTATATCGTTCAAAAGGTAATTAAATTTACTACAATCCTGTGCAAAGGTATTTCAGGTACAGTCCCCGGAACAAGGAACAAAATTGATAGAAAGCTCCCGATAAATGATTTTTTCATTATAACTGTCAGGTTTTTGTGCGATTTCTCCCACTCATAATACCGTGTGCAACTTTTGAGCTATATCGTTCGAAAGATAATTAAATTTACTACAATCTTGTGTAAAAGTAATTTAGGTACAGTCCCCGGAACAAGGAACAAAATTGATAGGAATCTCCCGATAAATGATTTTTTCATTATCCATGTCAGGTTTTAGCGCAATTTCTCCCACTCATGAGCCCGTGTGCAATTTTTGAGCTATATCGTTCGAAAGTTAAATAAATTTCCTACAATACTGTGCAAAGGTATTTCAGGTACAGTCCCTGGAACAAGGAACAAAATTGATAGAAAGCTCCCGATAAACGATTTTTTCATTATAAATGTCAGGTTATTGCGCGATTTTTCCCACTCATAAGCCCGTGTGCAATTTTTTAGCTATATCGTTCGAAAGGTAATTAAATTTCCTACAATCATGTTCAAAGGTATTTCAGGTACAGTCCCCGGAACAAGGAACAAAATTGATAGAAAGCTCCCGACAAATGATTTTTTCATTATAAATGTCAGGTTTTTGCGCGATGTCTCCCACTCATAAGCCCGTGTGCAATTTTTGCGCTATATCATTCGAAAGGTAATTTAATATACTGCAACCCTGTGCAAAATTAATTCAGGTACAGTCCCCGGAACAAGGAACAAAATTGATAGGAATCTCCCGATAAATGGTTTTTTCATTATTCATGTGAGGTTTTTGCGCAATTTCTCCCACTCACGTGTGCAATTTTTTAGCTGTATCGTTCGAAAGGTAATTTAATTTACTACAATCCTGTGCAAAAGTAATTCAGGTTCATTCCCCGGAAAAAGAAACAAAATTGATAGGAAACTCCCGATAAATGATTGTTTTCATTATCCACGTCAGGTTTTTTCGCAATTTCTCCCACTCATAAGCTTGTGTACAATTTTTGAGCTATATCGTTCGAAAGGCAATTACAATTCCTATAATTCGGTGCAAAAGTAATTCAGCTACAGTCCCCGAAACAAAGAACAAAATTGATAGGAAACCCCCGATAAATGATGTTTTCATTATAAATGTCAGGTTTTTGCGCAATTTATCCCACTCATAAGCCCGTGTGCAATTTTTTAGCTGTATCGTTCGAAAGATAATTAAATTTTGTACAATCCTGTGCAAAGGTAATTCAGGTACAGTTTCCGGAACAAGGATCAAAATTGATAAGAAAATCCCGATAAATGGTTTTTCATTATCAATGTAAGGTAATTAATAAGCAATTTCTCCCACTAATAAACCCCAGTGCAATTTATGAGCTATATCATTCAAAAGGCAATTAAATTTACTATAATCCTGTGCAAAGGTATATTTGGAACAGTTTCCGGAACAAGGAACAAAACTCATAGTAAACTCTCATTATAAAATACTAGTTATTCTCTGATAAGAAAATTCGGCTATAGTAATGCGGCAGTGCTGCTTACGGGTTTTTTTTTATCATACAGCGCATAATATATACAAAATTTCTATTACATAAACAATATTCAGTTCAATCGAATAATCGTCAAAATGTAAGCTGTAATAAATTTTAACTCAATAGAAAATTCTGCATTTTTGGAGTTCACTGTACTTTTCCTTTTTACAGTATCTAATACAGTCACGTATTTCAATTACCCTTAATACGTTCTTTTACTATCCAGGAACTAGAAGTAAAAAAAGAAATGGAAATTGACATCGCTAAAATTTCAAAATAATACAACTTTTAAATTTGTTCTGATAAAATGTGAAGTTACAAAATTAATAAAAAAACATTAAATAACCTACAAAATTATAAAAATTGGCGTGTACAATACTGCACTGGAAAATTGTCCCCTATAGAAAGTGTTTAAGAAAATAGCCACTTCATTTTAATTAAATGCCACATGTTTCGATTTATTCGGACAAAATAAAAATCTTGGTATTATAATTATGTTTAAAGTACAATTTAGAAAAATTTTACTAGTTTGGTATTTTCATGTCAACCAAATTTCATTAAATATTTTGAACACTAGAGGGTCCTGTTCAAAGGGTTGACAGAATTATTTTTCACTATAGTTGTAAACATAACCTTAAAGCGTTTACATACTTGTTTTATTTTTAGTCGTAATGGGTAGATAATAGGTGAATGTTTCCTACTATTTAATTTTGATAATAAAGATTAAATAATTATTGATTTTTAACATTACGAAACACGAACAAATATATAATCGGGCACCTTGTGCGAACGTCTTCTTACCACATTTTATCTTTCTAAACATTATAGATTTTTATATCTAGAAAACTGAGCATAGAATAAGTCGGACTGGGTCCTCCAAAAAGGCGCCAACCCCAAGTTCTCTGAGGGCGCAAACCAACTACGATTGGTTTGTAATAAAACAACACGAAATTGGACTTAAAACAAGATTGAATAATATATTGAAAACAAAAGATTTTACAAGATAATACAATAAAATCAATGACTACAAAATCATTTTATTAGTAGCAAAAGACTGCAGCTCTTCTTTTAATTTGTTTTTGTCTAGTTTCGCAATTAGGCTGCATATTTTGGTTAGTGAGTTTTCTCGAAAAACTGTTTTGATGTCCTTTAACCTGTTTTACAAATAAATATGTAAATTACAACAAGTAACACTAAACTCTCACTATTGCGTAGCATACAATCAATATAGTTTGTAGTATCCAAGGTTTATGAACAGTAAACCTGTCTACACACATGTCTATACTATGTTTACTGTCTATACACATTGTGTAGTAACATAGACTGTCAAACGATTATGAGCCTTAGAACACATAAGTCATTTCTCTGTGTTTTCTTGCGAGGCGTCAAATGTTTAGACAACTAGAATTTTAAAATTATGATTACATATGCAATTACACGTTTTAGAACAAATTCAAGAAGTAAAGTAGAAAATTTAAGTTGAAATATTGTATGTTTTCTGAAAGCACTGTAGACATAATTAATCATAGTTTTCTCTAGATTAATAAAATTATTTAAAAAAAGATCTGCACACTCTGAGAACCAAATTATTATTTATTATTTTATTTTTTTACTTTATTTTTATGGACACAATAACTTTTGAAGGTAGAAAGAAGTTGGTAGTGTTTTAAAAACTGAAAACATCGCCAAACTTGTCTTAATATGGAAAATTTTGTATACGTTTTAGGTAATTATACTTCCTAAGAACAGTACAAAAACCTTTTCTTGGGACGAATTTTTTTATATCACCGATAAAGATAGAAAAAATTGATGTCGAAGGACAAAAATATTTACATTTCCCTTAGTAGGCATAGTATCAAATCCTTACAGTTATTGCACTTGATGTATAAACGGTTCAAATATTCGTCCTTAGGTAGTTGCGTAAAATGTTTCAAAATTTTACAAAGATTAAGTCAATTCGATCCTATTGAGAATCCATATTCTTGACAGTTCAACATGCAAAACGTTTTCTGAATATGCAACGATGCGTTACTGTCAAACCACTTACCTTTTGACAGACGACATGTCAAACCTCTTAAACGCATTGGAAATGTAGTGAAGCTACAACGGCTTGGTATCAAGGGAAAATTTAAACTGACTCAGAAGTAGCAAATTTAAAAGTATCACACATCAGAGTAACGAAGAAAATGTAAGACCTCAAACATAGTAGATCATTTATAAAATTATGAAACTTTAAAACTGAGTTCTAATACCTATAAAGGACTACAATTTCGTCTTTCCAGCATCTTAATCTAATAAGCTAATTTCCTAAATATAAACTTTAAATTTGTTTCTTCCCTTCCTTTTTTTATTGGATGTAAATGCATGTACTTTACCCAACTTAAACATATCTCTAAATTATAAAAAATATATTATCGTTTTGTTTATATTGCAAATTTGTTATTTGCAAACAACTTATACTAAATAAACAACAAATAGTATTATTTCTCCAACAAAAAATTACTTTAGATTTGATCTAAGCATCATGTATTTCACTTTAAAACCTGCAGTGGTATTTACGTTATTGACGTAGGCCAATTTTTGAGTTCATGTTACTCTCATACTAAAATCAAATTACGTTATCTTGTTGTATGTAACATAGAGATAGTGTGCATGTCCTGTTATATGTAACATAGAGATAGTGTGCATGTCTTGTTGTATGTAAACTAGAGATATTGTGCATGTCTTGTTGTATGTAACATAGAGATAGTGAG
>JAGFPH010011413.1:23803-34196 GCA_018207615.1 Philaenus spumarius
CATAGAGATATTGTGCATGTCTTGTTGTATGTAACATAGAGATAGTGTGCATGTCCTGTTGTATGTAACATAGAGATATTGTGCAAGTCTTGTTGTATGTAACATAGAGATATTGTGCATGTCTTGTTGTATGTAACATAAAGACAGTGTACATGTCCTGTTGTGTGGTTTCACTTCTTTGTATGTATGCATACTCAACGTTACAACATGACTTACTTGCTATTCCTTATCCCACTACTTTGTAGTATACGAATCAATATTAATGTTAAGATTTGTATATTGAATAAGTTTTACCATTGTTTATACACAAATTCTGGCTTTTTCTAGAAACTATACATATTTCTCTATTGATAAATACATATTGAGCTTGATTCGTGAGAAGATACCTTACGTTATTTTAAACCTTATATTAGGTTTGAGGGTACAATAAAATTAATCCTATACCTATATTAAAAACAGTATTATAAATTGCGTGGAGGTTGGAAGGGACATTGACGGTTCTGGTTAACAAACATTACTCTAATATTTGGTACGAAGCAGCAGAAGACAACAATTTTACTCTAATGCATATAAATGCAAGTCTTGGTATATACGACTTTGGTGTTCCATTAACGACCCATATAATGGGGAACGCAGACTGTAATGGGTTTGAGATTGAACGGCTATAAGCGGTAAAGCGTATTTTCACCAACAAGCTGTAAGGTATGATTTAACATTTAAAGCTTGAACAGTTTTAGTCCTATAACTTGGCCGAAAGAAAATATACCAAGGATTAAAATCACTATCGGTCGAATGATGTACACAAACCTATAAACAATGTAAACCTTGAGATAGAACTATCTTTATGTACGAGCTTTCTAGCGTGAGTGGTAGCGCGTCGGAGTCACGTTTTTGGGTCAAACTTTTGAAAATAATGGGTCAAAATTATGAAAATACAGCGTAGGGTATCGTTTTATATGTTTTTGGGTGCGGTAAAACCGATTTTGACAGTTAAAATGTCGTAGCGAGTCGTTATCTCGTTTTTGTATAAAATTTTTGACAATTCAGTGTGGTTTATCGTCTTACATGTTTTTGGGTACGGTAAAAAACAGATTTTGACAGTTAAAAAGTCGTAGCTCGTAGGGGTCACGTTTTTGGATCAAAATTTTGAAAATACCGAGTGGGGTACCCAAAAACATATAAAACGATTACCGTACTTTGATAGCTTAAGTACGGGAATCATTCACCCACTTATTTTTTAACTAAATGTAACAAATAAAAAGTAATTGTTAACTTTAACTTTCTTTCAATTCTTGTGTTCTGTCCGGACGAGTCGAAGTCTATAAAAAGTGTTCTATTTTTTCACTTGTTTTGTTTAATAAATTAATAATCTCAGCTGATTTGTTTTATATTGTTTTATTTGTGAAATTTGCTTCAAGTGAATAAATTTAAGTTTAATTATTTCCCCTGTGACCCAAACGGAAATTTTCAGCTTTAACTTGAAGCCCTACTTGCCTTTTAAATGTTCCTTAATATTTTTTTCAATATTTATTTTTAAACCTAAAGGTATTATTTTTTAAAGAGTTTATTCTAGTTATATCCATTAACTTTCCATCTGGCAGTTAGATGTTTCTATAATGGCAGGCACTTTTTGACTACTTGAACACATTGTCATTTAAACACTTGTATAATCTAATCTAGTTTAGTAGAGTATATACAATTAATTATTATACATTTTTGTGTTTAGGAAAGTACAGAGAACATTTCTGTAAGTTTGAAAAAAAATTACCAAAGTATTTCTTTTTCATTTGTGACATAATTTCTTATTTTTTTTTTTAATAAATGTGAAAAAAACAAACTTACAGAAATGTTCTCTGTACTTTCCTAAACACAAAAATGTATAATAATTGTACATACTCTACTAAACTAGATTAGAAATGAAAATTTCAAAAATTGAATCTTAGGAAAAAAATAAATCCCAGATATTCAAAATGTAGACAAAATAGTTTTCTACAATATACAATAAAACAGCTATCATTGAAAAAAACAAATTTCAAAATTCAATTAGTGTTTCTAAACTATATCATATTTTAAGGGATAATATATCCTACAAAAATCATTTCAAGTGTAAATTTATGGGTTGTCTTACATGTATATATATCATCTTCTAAAAAGTGGAATTTGATTTTTCATGAGTCAAAAAGTTCATAAAAACATAAATATGTGTAAAAAAGGGGATCAAAAAGAATCCTAATCTTGTTATAAACATACAAAAATGTAAGTAGGAAAAATCATTTCTTCTAAAAACTAGAATAGTATGAGGAGGAGAATTCAAAAACATTAGCGTATTTAGAATAGATCACGAAAAACTAAAATATGTTTTGAAAAATACAGAAAATGAAGCATAATTTAATCTAAAATATAATACACATATTATTTGGTAAGTAGACTTTACAAGTGAGACAAATTTACCGTTTCAGTATGAAGAAGTGGAAAAAGAGTGGGATAACTATGATAAATTATCTGACTGTAAAATAGCTATTCCGGCATTCTGTATCAACTAAGGACGGTTCAATTCTTATAGATGCTCATATCAATTCAAAGACAATTTCAATACAAATCGAATAGTATATAATACTTGCTTGGTTTATAATAATTATTACTGATAGATAATCGCTGAAAACTAATCGACGACAGCTACAGGTACCCTTTGCCAGTATAGAAACTTCCTGTGAAAGGCATTACATACAAATCTGTAACTATTCATTGGTAAAAGGCAAAGACAATCAGAAAAAGATTTTGAAAGGAAAAGGTTTGACCTATGCAGTGGTGTAATCAAAGTTATTCCAAAACGAAATTTACTCCTTAAAACACTAGTTGGAAATTGAACATTTTGTTCATGTTCTCTCGCATCAGACGAACTCAACGTCATTCCAATATTTCTTTTGTGAATTTGTATATTTTTTACGTGATTATTATGTGTCACAATAAAATAAACTATATGAGAAATTAATTTTTAGAATGTTTTGAGTACAATTATATATATATATATAATATGAATTATTTAAATATTACATTACAAACCTTTATTTAAAAATTGCTGTGTGAAAAGAGCAACCTAAGTAGTCTTTGCCAGAGTTCTGACGTTTTAAAAGAGTACCTGACGTACACTTTTCCAGATAGAGGGTTAAGGTTGTTTCTTTTACGATGTACCCATATTACATTCTTAATATTTCAAATCAAAGTAAACCATTTATATTTAATCTACAAGAAGAAAATGTACATATCTGATTTTATTTTATTTATTCACAAACAATAACATAAGATACAACAAACCTGCTGTAAACATAAGATATTGTAAACATTGTTGGCTTTATTAAAACTTATTATTTGCTAAAGTTAATTGTTAAACTTGAATCTGCTCATATTGATTGTCTGAAAATGTTTACATTTGACTAAATCTATCAAATTAAAAGTTTAATTTGTACTAAAATGAAATGTCATGCTTCACATGAACAGATGTTTACAAAAAATATTTAACGTATACTATTGATTGATATAGGTTTGTAATTTTATAAAATTTTGTTTATGCAACTATACTGACGCTATCGAACCAAAAGTTAAAAAGTGCAATAGTTATTAATTTAAATAAAACACCAAGATTAATGTCTATACATTTGTTTCTGACATTATTACAAAATGTATGTTGCAATTTTACAAAATATGATAAAATTAATATTTATTCAAATTTACTGTTATATATTCTTTAAAAATAGCGTAAATCAATTTAAAAGCAGAAAATTCTTTTAAAGAGTTTGCAATTTTGTTCATAATTTTTAATGTCAACCAATGAGTTTTATTTCACATTAAAATGTTTACTTATAATTGAATCACCCTTCATAAAACATCCCAAATTTCCCATACATTTTAATATTTTAATAACAGTTTTCAACGTCAACTTATTTTTTGCAGTGACAAGTTTCATGAGCTAAGCGCTAATGGGATTGTTTAAAAATCAGTGTACGGGATTGAATATTATTATATTTTTTAAAGGCATCTGTCTTTTGTTTTGCCTGGCATTTAATTTAAATATAACTGTAACTCTAGTTTCGAGTTTATTACCAGCAAAATGCAAAACCTAATTTATAATAATAAATGTAAACTATTTCTTGTTAACAATTAACTAGAGTAAATTAGCTTTAATGAAGCCAGCAATGTTTACTATGTAAATACAGCTTTACTTTATGGAACATTTTCCTTTGTTTTAAATGAGATCATTAAGTGTATTCAAAGTAAAACATCAAAGAGAGAATATTATAATTCTTGAAGTTTTATTATTTAATGTCTGATTACTTTCTGGATACTAATAAGGCTCTAAATATTTGTACTGGTTTTCTTTACAATGTTTACTCAGACTTATTAAAATACCCGTTGAAACAATTTCAATACCAATAACTTTTCTTACATGAAAAGAAATACACTTGAAGAAGTATTTCTAACTTACATTAGTTGTAAGATGATTTTCACCAAGTTTATTATTTATTTTAGTCAGGCTATTTCTCCTTGCAATGTATTTCATTGTATGAAATGTCTTAATAATTTGAGGGTTCCACCTGATTCGATTTTCGAAGCAATATTTGCTTCGTATGAGAGGTGACTCAAGCTACTTAGGTGAAATAACTTCAGAGACGTTTTATGATTCTGAATAAAATGTATGAATAGTAAAACATTTTAAATATCATATCATTAAGTTGATGTATAAAATTGTAATATTTTATATAATATTTAGAATAATTTTAATTTGATTTCCTTATAAAATTTGAATTTACGTTATACTACTTTTAAATGAAAATTGTACTTAAGCAACTGCGCACATTATTTAATATACCATTTCTTAACATTTAATTTTTAATTTGTTCTTCCTTTAAATTTTACTTAACTATGAATTATCAACGCATTAAATATAGTAACCACACCCAATACTTTGATTATAATTTAATTTTATGTTTGATGTTGATTAAGGAAACTGTACTAATTAAGTACTATGCAGTCTACTTTAAAATAATTTATATCTAATACTCATGTTTTACTGGACTTTGTTAATAACATGCATGATGTACATTTTAATTTTATAATTTGTTAATTTCATAAAATACTTTATATCAGACCCTTAGAAAATATGATATTTGAATAAGATGTGTTCGTTTTTAATTGTATCAGACAGTCATCACATTTGCTTAATAGGTATTTCTGTTAAACCCTTTTGCAGCTAATTCTATACAAAGGAAATCTGATCGATGCGATCAACTCTCTTAAAATGTTTAAGACTTATATTAAAATGGTGATTTTAACTAATGATGTTTATGATTGATTATAAACTATTATTACTTGGTTACCTGGATATTGTTTCATTTCAATAAATGGTTTACCTCGAGATCTGTCTTTAACATGAATTTGATTTTATAACCTATTGACATGTTTTTTGGAGATTGTCCTTTTCACTAACTTTTAAATAGATTTTATATTTAACTTTATTATTCCTTAACTCTGTATAGATTTGGTTTTATTATATTTCCACTTCACTAAAATCCATTGTTCCCTGGAATGCTCTCTGAATTTGATGTTTGATTATTTTATTTTGATGACTGATTTAAAGTTATTGAATGATTTTAGTTTATTAATGATTTAACATTGGTGATTGGCTCTATTTCTTAAAGATGAAAGATTAATTCATTAACTTCTATTATTGGTGATGATTGTAATTTCAAGCTGTGTAAAACTTAATTTCCTTCATTACTTGCATTACAATATCATACAGTTAAAAGAGTCTTATAATTTATAAGGTGTAAGGTAATTAAAAACCTTACTGTATAGATATTCAGATTGCTTTATCCATGCTAATAACGTAAATAGTTTCATCTCATTGATATTAAAAATATTTCTAATAGTATACAATATAATTTTAAAAAATTTAAAGAAAATGTATACTTTATAGTAATTAACTTAATTCCAAGTGAAAACATAGGATCGGAATCGGAATCCATAACACCGCGATGACTTGGTTTTATTATATTTCCACTTTCACTAGGCACTATTAATTCATTGGTCCCGAAAGCTCTGACTGGAGTACAGACAATTGTACTGGCTTCTTGCAAATGTACTCAGAATTGTCGGTGATAAATAAACTGCTGTTTTATAAGCAGGTATTACAAACCGTGTTGAGGCATTCAATTTTGAGGATGCGTGGAAAAAGTAACATTCAAGTAACACATACATTACAAATCAAAGTACTTTGCAGTATCGTTAGAGCACCATGGTATATCCATAATGCACATATACCTCGGGAGTTGAAGATGCTGAATAGGTAAAAAGGTTTGCTAGAAAACATGCAAGCAGACTAGATGGCCTTCAAAATGTTGAAGTAGCATATTGCTCAGCAACGTACAACTAGTGTGGAGTTTAACAAGAACGAAACAAAAGACAAAAGAGTTGCAAAAGACATTATTAGTGTAAATTATATAAAAACATGATCAAAGGGTATATTGAATTGTGAAGTGCGACACTGGGCGTATGTTAACCACACAGCCTGTAATGTCAGAATAATATTGCTAGATAGTTGCTTCACTAGTTTTAATTATACCGGGTGTTCCACGAAGAGGTCCCTATTTTTGAATTGATATGACAGACGTATAGAGAGCGCTACAGACTTGAAATTCTATAGTCGTGACTAACACATATGTAAAATAAATACCCCTAAGTATCAGTTAATTCTGACTGATCCAAACAAAATGGCGGAAAAACAAAAAACCAAAAAAGGCAGCAATCGTATTTTAAGGGTAAACCTACTTTTATTTAGAATAGGAACAGCTACAGCTGTTTAGACTATTTTAAATCTATCAGCTGACTGCGTGTATCCACAACAATGAACATATTTGGTAATAAACATTGGCATTTGTTATTAAGTTGCATTGTAAAGTGTCTTATGTACCATGCCGTTTTCAACTGAGCAAAAAGTGAAATGTTGTTCCTGGGGGCCTTTGAAAATGATTATGAAGCAATAAGGTGTTTTAGGGAAAGGTACCCAGGTGTAGTTCCACCGTCAAGGAAATCTATTCGTAAGTGGAAGACTATCCTACTAGAAACGGGGTCAATACAAAAAAAAAATACCATAGATCCTCCAACATAGAAAATGAAGAAATCGTATGTGCTGCTTTCATGGAATCTCCAAATACGCCTAATTCAGTAAGAAAGGTGGAATCTGCTACAGGGATACCGAAGTCATCTGTCCAAAGGTATGCCAAAAAGAACAAAATCAAACATTATAAAACTCATTTAGTTCACGGACTGCTTGAAGATGATCCTGACAGACGATTGGAATTTTGTTCGAAAATAATTGAAAAGACTGACGTAGATAGCAAATGGCATGAAGGAATCGTGTTTTCAGATGAAGCGACATTTTATCGAACAGGAACTGTAAACAGGCATAATTGTCATTACTATAACACAAAAAATCCACATATCTTACAAGAAGAGAAATTAAAATCAACAGGTATAACAGTTTGGGCTGCTGTTACCAAGGATGGTGTTTTGTCGTATGACATATCCCGACAAACAATGACTGGAGAAAGGTATGCATCAGTTTTAAGCAATCACATAGTTCCTCATCTTTCTCAGCCTGAGATGAAAGACGTTTTTTTCCAACAGGATGGAGCTCCTCCGCATTATGCTAATGTGGCCAAAGCAGTTTTGGACCAAAATCTTCCTAACCGTTGGATAGGTCGTGGCAGCAGCTTCATGGACTGGCCCCCAAGGTCTCCAGACTTGACTGTTTGTGACTTTTTTCTGTGGGGCTTTTTGAAGGAGAAGGTTTATTGTCATAACATTGCGACAGACGATGAACTAATGAGGTTGATCGAAGAGGAACTGTTGTTGATACCTCGAGAGTTGTTCAGCAAAGCGTATGACTGTTTTCTATTTCGTTGTCATCAGTGCATTGCGATCGATGGACATCAGTTTGAATAAGGTTTATGGATCAAATAGATTTAATTTATTTATGAGTTACTTATATCTTTAATTCCCTAACGTTGTTTAGTGCTTAGTAACATCGTTAAAATTCAATAATTATGTTGTAAAACTTAAGCAAATAAAACTATTTTAACGAAAAGGTACTATTTCTTTGATATCCCGCCATTTTGTCCTAATGTGTCAGAATTAACTGATACTCAGGTGTATTTCTTTTACATATGTGTATGTTAGGACTGTTGAGTTTCAGGTTTGTAGAGTGTTCGGTGCATCTAATATATTAATTCAAAAATAGGGACCTCTTCGTGGGACACCCGTTATATAAAAATAATTCAATTTAAAAAACTCATATAAAAACTGTCAGTTGTGAAGAATAATTACCTGACTATATATTTGAAAAATTAGTTACAAACATAAACGTGTTTTGGTTCATTGTAGGTCTAACATAAAATTAAGTAAAGTTTTTTTTATTTAAATCAGCTGTTTATTTATAATATGACGTAACAACATATGATTGAATTGAACTATATACGGTATATAGCAGTTTTCGTTGATTTTTGTTTGTGGTTGCTTGATTTAGTTTGTTAATGTAACCTAAAAAACTGTTGGTTGTGATTAATAATAAACTGATTCTAAATTTTATAGTTGGTTGATATGGTTTTTATTTGATACTAGCTGACACTTGCGAAGCATTCGCATTCTAACTTACTTAAATCCCACTTAATTAAAGTACACACCATATATTTAGTATCGTATAGTGCGTATACTATACGATACTAAATATATAACTCATTAAAAATAGCAATGTAGTGGCGTAACGGCAGCTCTCCAGCTGGGTATTGTTATCATCAGTGTTGCAAACGCCAGGAAAATATCCTTAAAACTTACTTGATCTTACATCACTGTTACTTTCGGATTCTGTATTTTTTTTTTTTCGTATAATTAGCCGAATTTTCGAAGAAAATAAGAGCTATTACACTCGACCCAACTTGAAAACGGTTGGTCGGAGAAGGCTAAAATTTGGTTTCTATCCGTTTCAGACCATTTGGAGACTATACCTAAAAATCATTACTTTATATATATATATATATATATATGTTTTATTCCCGGATTTTTAAGGGGTAGTAAAAATGCTTCAAAATTTCTGATTTTTTGGTCAAAGGGCCTTAGTGCGATTCTTCAAAAGGTACTTTTTTTTGTTTTTCGATCCGTTTCAAAATGGCGGAGTTACACAGTTTTTTTCGTTTTTGGGTAGGAATTTGAGGGGTAGTTTTTTAACAACCTTGCTAAAAGGTAGTAAATATGCTTCAAAAATGATGAATTTTTTGTGAAAGGGTCCTTGTAGGATTTGAAAGGTACATATATTTTTATTTTTTGAATTGAAACAAAATGGCGGCCTATTTGTAGTAAACCCAAAATGGCAAAGTTAGAGCGAGGAAATTGCATGATATCTCCCTATCATAAGCCCCAGTTCAATTTGAGAGTTATATGAGTCGAAAGGCAATTAAATTTACTATAACCTTGTGTAAAGGTGTTTTAGGTACACCTCCTGGAACAAGGAACAAAACTCATATAAAGATCCCAATAATCGACTTTATCGCTATTTTTGTACGTTAGTTGCGCATTTTCGCCCACTCATAAGCCCGAGTACATATTGTGAGTTATACCATTCCAAAGACAATTAAATTTACTATAATCCTGTGTAAAGGTGTTTTAGGTACACCTCCCGGAACAAGGAACAAAACTCATATAAAGATCCCAATAATCAATTTTTTTACTATTCTTGTACGTTAATTGCGCATTTTCGCCCACTCATAAGCCCAAGTACATATTGTAAGTTATACCATTCGAAAGACAATTAAATTTACTATAATCCTGTGTAAAGGTGTTTTAGGTACACCTCCCGGAACAAGGAACAAAACTCATATAAAGATCCCGATAATTGACTTTTTCACTATTCTTGTACGTTAATTGCTCATTTTCGCCCACTCATAAGTCCGAGTACATATTGTGAGTTATACCATTCAAAAGACAATTAAATTTACTATAATCCTGTGTAAAGATGTTTTAGGTACACCTCCCGGAACAAGGAACAAAACTCATATAAAGGTCCCAAAAATCGTATTTTTCACTATTCGTGTACGATAATTGCACATTTTCGCCCAATCATAAGCCCGAGTACATATTGTGAGTTTTACCATTCAAAAGACAATTAAATGTACTATAATCCTGTGTAAAGGTGTTTTAGGTACACCTCCCGGAACAAGGAACAAAACTCATATAAAGATCCCGATAATTGACTTTTTCACTATTCTTGTAGGTTAATTGCGCATTTTAGCCCACTCATAAGCCCGAGTACATATTGTGAGTTATACCATTCAAAAGAAAATTA